>JAJPCS010000284.1:1624359-1640065 GCA_021164005.1 Willisornis vidua nigrigula
GCCGTGCTGCTGCCCAAGAAGACCGACAGCCACAAGGCTAAAGCCAAATAAAACTCTGTAGACAAACAACCCAAAGGCTCTTTTCAGAGCCACCCACGTTTTCCTAGAAAGAGCTGCTACGCTTGACCGTGGAAACAAATACTACTGGATATATCTGAAATCTGAGTATTTAAGGAAGCTTTGTAAAGCATAAATTTTTTTCCTGTTCAGTGTACTTACCTACATTTTTCTTAGTTGACTTAGAAAAAGTGTCTTTCCCTTTAGGAAAAACAAACGTAGCAGCTATGTTTGTTGCGATAGAAATCCACCACCACATCATTATTAGGAAATATAAACTCAGTAAGTGGGCATGGAAGTTCTAGCAAGAGAAATCCAAAGACTCTTTTCAGAGCTACCTCTACTGCATCCATAAAAAGCTAAATTGCTTTTATTAAATGGTTTTGGGAAAACCGTAGAAAAATGGATTTTTATGTCCTTAAGTACCAGCTACAAGGCTAGGGTTCGATTTTACGCTGGCAACAAAGTATAGCAATAGCACCGCATCAAAATCTACTTCTGAAGCAGTCGGTGTCATTTCTCACGGCACCACAGCTTGAAATCTGATGGCGGGGGGGGGGGGGGGGGGGGCAAACGACTTTACAATTTCTATGCGGTAAAATCAAAACTTATTTTCAGCCCTTTTAAAGACAATTTGGGTGGCTCTTAAAAGAGCCGTTGGGTTTAAGTGCGGAGAAAGTTCTTCCTTCCACGGAGAAATTTACTTCTTTTTCGGGGCTGCCTTCTTCGCCTTGGCTGCTTTCGGCTTGGCTGCCTTGGGCTTGGCTGCTTTTGGCTTCATCGCCTTTGCCTTGACCGGGCTCTTCGCCGTCGACCCCACCTTTTTGGATTTAACAGCCTTTGTCACCTTCTTAGGGCTCTTGGCTTTTTTGGCCACCGGCTTTTTGGCTTTCTTGGGACTCTTTGCTGTCACCGGCTTTTTGGGCTTCTTGGCGGCGCTGGCGGGCTTCTTAGCTGCCGGCTTTTTGGGCTTGACTGCAACCGTTTTTTTCCTTGGAGCTTTTTCCTTCACTTCCCCAGGTTTCTTACTGAGGCGAAAAGAGCCGGAGGCGCCCGTACCTTTGGTCTGCACCAGGGTGCCTTTGCTGACGAGGCTCTTCAGTCCCAGCTTGATGCGGCTGTTGTTCTTCTCCACATCGTAGCCGCCGGCGGCCAGAGCCTTCTTGAGCGCGGCGAGGGAGAGCCCCTTGCGCTCCTTGGAGGCGGACACGGCCTTGGTGATGAGCTCGGTGACGCTGGGCCCTGCGGGCTTGCGAGCTTTGGAGCTGCCCGCCGCTTTTTTCGGCTTCTTGGCAGCGGCCTTGGCGGCGGGAGCGGGGGCGGCGGCAGGCGCTGCCTCAGCAGCGGGAGCAGGAGGAACCTCAGACATGGCGATGCTGCGCGGACGCGGCTACAGCGGTACCGGCGGTGCCCGTTTTTATAGCAGCGCAGCGGGCGCTGATTGGTGCGTTGCAGAGACCGCCCCGCCCCCCGCCCCGCTCCTGACGCTCGGCTTGTGTTTCTTCCTCCCCCAAAAAGTGTATTTTTCGTTAAAAAACCGTGACTGCGGCACCCCATTTCTTATCATTCTTGCTGCGTACAGAAAATGTTTTTGGTTTGGGGGTTTTCTTCTTGCCGAGAGTTGAAATGACTTTCAGGCAAGCCAATAATCCCCGAGTTCATGTGTTTCATGCATAGCTGGATGGTGAGATTTTTATTTCTCCTTTTGAATTAAAACTTTACTTCTGACAGTACCTCCACAGTGACAGCGGATGCATGTTCCTGAGACGGTTTTTCATCAAGGTGGCTTAAAATGGATGTAATCTCGAAACTTTATTTTAGTGTAAATTAGCTTTGAAAAGAAGCAAGTAACACAAGGTAGTTACTCGCTCTGTATCTGGGTTATGAGTTGTTTTCCATAACGCGGCTTCATGTCTTAAAAACAACGAAGCCTTTGGACAGAGTGTCCTATTTAGCTGTAGTCGGAACTGAAAAAAAGTAAAAGAAAGATGTTTTACCAGAAACGTTAATGTGAAGAGCAGCTCTCTTTAATCATCAAGTACCTTCAAAATCCCATAATAACGTGTAGAAGTTCTTTCACCATTTCCTTGAGTTTTCTGAGTCCTTGCCTTAATATTTTAATTAACTATATTTCAATTTTTTTCTCGAAAATACTTCTTGTGGTGAAGCACGGTGGATAAACATTTCTGTGTTCTAAATATGTACAACTATAACGTAAAAGTAAGTAACTTAGACTAAGTATTTTTGTGCTTACTTTTACACTATAGTTCAGGAATTTTGTCAGCCAGAATCAGCAATTTCACATAAAGAAAAACAAAATAAAACCAAAATATAATGTGCATGTTTTCATTTTGAAAAACAGCAGTAAAGCTGCAGGGTTTTCTTTAATAATATAATTCAAGGGGCTTAATCAAGCAATTTTGTCCCCAGAACTGCTGAGAAAAGCAACGGGATGGCTTTTCCCAACACATAAGTTTTTTGATGTGGGATAAATTGAATATACATAAAAATGATTTTTGGGGGGTTGAGTTGGATAGAGAAGCGTCATGTTTGAACATTTGTAGTACACTGTGGGAAAGAATAAGAGACACTGGTGATTGTTTCATATGATTATAAATGCAATAATTTGACTTCTTTCACTTTATCTTTTGATAAAGATCACTCTCTTATGAAGTTTTGATGATGTGGTGGGGTCTTGCCAGACTTGCCAGTGGTACAGGAGTATCGTGACTGGGGTGCACCTGAAGTGTGAGAGGCTGTCAAGAGATGTGGTGACATTTGAGAGGCTTTTTTTTCTAGAGAAGGCAAAGAGCAGAATAACATATGAGAGAGTATAAAAACAGAAGATCATGTGGATTTGTATTTGTATTGATGCTATATTTCATGGTAGTTTCACCTGCTGAACTCACTGTGAATTTTCGGTTGTAAAGTACTTTGTTACAGAAGTGATTCTGTTGGGAAGAACACAAACTACCAGGGAGAAATTTCTGGGTGATAGTTCCAGGGTAAGAGTTCTGTAGCATACACATTTCCTTCCAATTCTGTATCTTACTCTATTTTATTCACTCATATCATAGTCAGTCCACTAGTAGCTCTACCTTTAAATTCTTTTGATCCTTTGCAATACATTTTCCTGGGTTTAGGCTAGGCCTCTATCCTTCTTCCAAACACTTGAGATAGCAGCACAGTCCTGGAGCAGTGTATATTCTTTCCTAAAAATCCTTCTCCTGGTCCTCCAAAGTTTTGACTATCTACCTGGACTTTTTAATTTTGTTTTCAAACCATAGACAATTAGTTTTACGATCAGCAAAGAAGGAAGTGCAGAGAGATCTTGCAAATGTTTTCAGGTGGAGAAGGGGAAAGAGAGATAAGTTTATTCCTTCATTTTAATGGTGACTGTATTAAGAAAAAAATTCATTACTTCAAATATTATTGTCAAGAAAAAAGACCTCAACATTTTATTTTCTAAAATAAAGCTTTGTACAATGATGTACTCAGTAAAACCAGAATGATTTCTGTCTCCTATCCACTGCCGCTGTAGGGAGAAAATTCATGCAGCCAAAACTCAGTCAGAGTTGAAGCTCTCCAGAAATGTGAGGGACCGTAAAATGATTTTTTTCAAATATATTAGTGGCAATAGGCAGTGTAAAGATAACATCAGCCTGTTAGAGGATGAGAACAGTCACCTCACAAACAAGGACAGAGACAAGGCAGAGGTGTTTAATGCTTTCTTTGCCTCTATCTTCAACATGTATGACAGACCAAGGGGGTCTCAGTGGCCTGGAGGACCATGACTGTTAGAATGATCCACTCCCAGATGAACTTCTGTGGGATCTCCTGCTCCAGCTGCATCCTTAAAAACCTATGGGGCCTGATGGGATTCATCTGAGAATCCTCAGAGAGATAGCTGATGTCATTGCAAAACCTCTCTTGACAATTTTTGAGTGGTATTGGGAATGCAGAGCAGTCTAGACTGAGTGGAAGCTGGTGAATGTTGTCCTGATTTTCAAGAAGTGCAAGGAGGACCCCAGAAAGGGGTCTGTCAGTCTCACTTCAGTACCCGGTAAGATCATGAAAAAGATTATTCTGGTAAGTATTAAAAAAAACCTGGAGAAGAGTTGCAGTCATTGGTCACAGTCAGCATGGCTTCATGAGGGAAAGTCCTGCTTGTTAAACCTGATTTTCTTCTACAACAGGGTAATCCACTTACTTGATCTAGGAGAACCAGTAGATATAATCCTTTTGGACTTTAGCCAAGCTTTTGATAATGTCTCTCACAGGATCCTTCTGGACAAAATGTCGAATACAGATAGATACCTGTGTTATGTGATGGATGAGCAACTGGCTCATGTTGGGCAGGCATCCGGTCACTAATGGGGTTCCACAGGGCTCTCTTCTTAGTCCAGTTCTCTTCAATATCTTCATTAATTACTTGGATGCAGAACTCAAAGGAATACTAAGTAAGTTTGCTAACAACACTAAACTGGGAGGCCCTGCAGAGAGACCTCAACAAATCAGAGAGATGAGCAATCACCAACGGTATGAAGTTTAACAAGGGCAAGTGTTGGATTCTGTACCTGGGATGGGGCAACCCTGGTTGTGTGTATAGACTGGGGAGTGAGAGGCTGGAGAGCAGCCCTGCAGAAAGGGTCCTGGGGGTCCTGGTTGATGGCAATTTGAATGTGAGTCAGCAATGCCCTGGCAGCCAGGAGGGCCAACCACAGGGGCATCAGGCAAAGCATTGCAAGCCGGTCGAGGGAGGTGATTGTTCCGCTTTGCTCTGCACTGGGATGGTCTCACCTTGAATGTTGTGTTCAGTTTTGGGCATCACAATACATAGAAGATATTAAGCTATTAGAGAGTGTCCAAAGGAGGGCAGTGAGAATGGGGAAGGGTCTGCAGGGGAAGCTGTATGAGTAATGGCTGAGGTCACTTGGTCTATTTAGCCTGGAGAAGAGGAGACTGAGAGAAGACCTCATTGCAGTCTTCAACATCCCAACGATGGGAAGTGGAGGGGCGGGACCGATCTTTTCACTCTCATGACCAGTGAGAGGACTCAAGAAAATGTCACAAAGCTGAGTCAGGGGAAATTTAGATATCAGCAAAAGGCTTTTTCCCTACAGAGGGTGCTTGAGCACTTGAACAGGCTCCCCATAGAAGCAGTCACAGCATCAAACTTCACAGAGTTCAAGAAGTGCTTGGACAATGCTCCCAGGCACATGGCGTGATTCTTGGGGTGTCCTGTACAGGGCCAGGAGTTGTATTCAATGATCCTGATGGGTCCCTTCAAATTCTGCATATTCTATGGTTCTATGATTTTATGAAATTTTCCAAAGTTCAGTCAGGAATTCAAGGACACGTTTTTGTTCAATTCTGGTATGGATAAATGCTTTCACGAAGGTCCTTCTTATAAGCCCATGTGATTTATGGCCCATTCTATGCCCTACGAAGTCATAGAATGATTTGTGTTCCAAGGGTCCTTCAAAGATTATCTAGACCAACTTCATCGTCATGGGTCATCTTTCACTAGACCAGGTTGCTCAAAGACCCATCCAACCTGGCTTTGAAATCTTCTACTGAAGGCATAAACAGCTTCTTTGGACAACCTGTTCAAATGTGTCTCATCACCTCCATAATGAAAAATTTCTTCCTTACAACTTATCTAAATCTACCTTCTTTCACTATAAAATCTTGCCCCTTGCCCTGTCACTACAGACCCTGGTGAAAAGTCTTTTGCTGTCTTTATAAAAACACTCTTCATATATTAAAAAGCCACAATGTGGTCTGCCCAGAACCCTCTCTTCTCCAAGTTGAACAACCACAGGTCTCTCAGCTTTTCTGTATGGGAGAGGTGTTCTAATCCCCAGATCATTTTCATAGCCCTCCTCTGGATCTCCTCCAAGTCTTTCTTGAACTGGGGAACCCAGACCTGGATGCAGTACTTCAGGTTAGGTCTCAGAGTAGAATAAATCAAGACGATCACCTCCCTCAACCTGATAGTCACACTTCTTTTTATGCAGCTCAGGATACAACTGGGTTTTCAGGCTGCAAATTGCCACCTAATGTTCAACTTTTCATCTACCTGTACCTCTTTGTATGCAGGGTGCTTGCAATCAGTTCAGCCTGCAGTCTGTAATGTTATTTGGAATGGCTTTGACCCAGGTACAGTGTCCTACACTTGACCTTGTCTCACTTCATGAGGTTCACATGGGCCCAATCCTCAATCCTGTCAAGGTCCCTCTGGATGGCATTCCTTTCCCTCCAGTGAATCAATTTCACCACTGTGCATACTGTCATTCACAAACTTGCACTTTATCCTACTATCAATGTTATTGATGAAGACTTAAAACAGTATCTATATTGCAACTACATTTGCCTATTTCCTGAGGGCCCTGGGATGAATTCTGTTAGGTCCCATGGATTTGTGTATGTTCAGGTTCCTCAGATGGTCTAGAACCTAATCCTTTCCTACAATAGGAGAGACTTAGTTCCTCCAGTCTGTGCTTTGAGGTTCAGGAATTTGAGAGATGGGAAAGACACTGATAGTGAAAACGGAGGCAAAAAACTTGCTGAGTACCTCAATCTTCTCCATGTTTGTAGTCACTAAATCTCCTGTCATTTCTTGGGGGCACCTTTTCTTTAAGTTTCTTTTTCTGATCAGTGAACCTAAAGAAAAGCTTATTATTCTTCACATCTTTGCCACATTCAGTATCAGATGTATTTTAGCTTTTCTGATTCCACCCCTACACACCTGGATAGCATTCCTATATTCTTACCAGGATATGTGTCCCTGCTTCCATTGCCTGTGCATTTATTTCCTGCACTTCAGTTCAACCAGAAGGTCCTTCTCCAGCCATATTGGTCTCCTGCCTTCCTAGCCTGCTTTCTTAATGTGGGAATCAAGTGCACCTCTTCTCTAAGACAAATATCCTTAAGTTGGTTTCAGGTCTGTTCTGCTCCTTAATCTCTGAGAGCAGTTTCCCAGGGGGTCCTATCCCCTATTTTCTTAAACAGCTGAAAGTTTGCTAAATTAAGGGTCTTTGCACTTTGCCTGGTCTGTATCCCTCAAGTTTGTATGGATCTGGGCTCAGCCAGCAACCCAGGTTACCACCATTGCTGACCTCCTCAGTTAGTTAATTGGTGGTGTTAAACAGCAGGTCAAGTAGTACTTGTCCTCTGGTTGGACTTTCTTTCACCTGGATTAAAAAATTATCCTCTACATGCTTCAGGAATATTCATGGTGGTTTACAGCTTGCAGTGGCACTGTTCCAAAAGATATCAGGTTGATTGATGTTGCTCGGCAGGGTCACAGCCTGTGAATATGATGCAGCCTGTGGCTGAAGTAAGAAAACTTCATCAGCATCCTCCTCCCCTTCTTTGTGTGGCCTGTTGTAAGTACCAATCATGAAGTTTCCTTTGTTGGCTTGGCCTATACTTTTTTTTGCCAAGAAGCTCTCAACTGTTCATCACTATTTTTCTAAGAGAGTTTTGTGGTATCAGTCAATTTCTATAGAGAGAGGACAACATGCCCCCCCACCCCCCGCAGCCCCTTCTGGCGTTTAGAGCCATCAGTTTCAGCACTCCAGTCTTGGGATTAAACTCACTTAGTGAACTATGACTTTTGCTCAGGAGCATATATGGAGATGTCCCTCTCATAGATGCAGGTGAGGAGGCAGGACTGCAACGTATACATGCACACTTCAGATAGAGTGATCAAGGTCATGCATTAGGCCTATAGCTAAAAAGACCCATTAGCATATTTTTCACCTTGGGCTACCTCAGGCTGCACAGTAACTTCAATATTTTCTTAAGTCCTTCCTGAAGCCTCATATATGTTATGCAGTTAAATTCATTCTGACTTATGGGTGCTCCAGGTACATGAAAAATATATCTAAAGTCATGGAGTCACTCAAGGCAACTCAAATGTGCCCTTGATGTAATTGCAGACTTTGGATGATTTGAAAGGTATCTTTTGTCCATGTATGATGGATTTATCGCGATATTCTAAACTATAACACATTTTTACAGGAGTAAGAAAACTTGTTGTCGCAATAGGGAAGGACATATAACTACCTACTCTTCAGTCTCTAGCAAAGGGCTTTTCCCCACAATAAAAGATTTTTTTATTCATAGAGATTTCAAATCCTCAGATAGGACAGTAATCTCTTAAAATAAGAAATCCATGACCAGAGGTATGGTAGGCAATAGGCAAAAAATTTTGGTATTACAAGGGGATCTATAGATACAGCAGATGTGATTTTCTTTCTCTTATTTTTTTCTTTTTCCTTTTCTTTTCTTGCAAAAATACTCAGATTTTTAAAAAAGTTTTATTTTGGTAGAAGGCAAGAGAGAAATAATTCCTTAATTATTCCTGACCACAAAGTGTTTTATAACTTCTGAGCTCAGTTCAGGGATAATTCCAAGAACTAGTTCAGATCAATAAATCAAGCAATCAACCAATACATCAAATTATTAAATTTTCTGTGTAATATTTAACTTTTCAATCTGATATAAATAGAATATATATGATAATGCTACTGTGCTGTATTATTTTGTATGTGTATATTAGTGTTTTAATAAAAAGTCACATTAATGCAACATTTCCTTTGCTGTTCCACACTTTGTGCATGTTACCTGGGATCTCCCAGTCCAGCATGTCTGAACTGCTGTTACTTGCCCTGTGCTTTGGGAAAGACCAACTTCTGCCTACTGAGGGTTCATCTGGGGAAGGAGGCAATGTTTTCTTTCCTAGGCCATTCACTCCCAAAACAGCTCAAGCAAAGGTGACTGAAACACATGGCTGTGAATTCATTTACACTTCAAGATGATGACAACAAAATATTTGTTTTGACTTGTGCCTTGCTTCTACAGTGGTGTGGGTCTGATTTGTCAAGGTGAAGTAAAAAGTTACAAATGGTACACGTTGCAGAACTGAATTGTCCTGTACAATTTCCTACAAACTGCAAGCTGTGCAGGTGAGGATTGAGTGGCTGAGTCACTTTCCAGCTGCCTGGTGTCTTGGCTCATAAGACCTGCAATTGATAGTGGAAAGCAATACTGCAAGAATGGAAGAGGGCAATTAACTGCAATACTTCAGGATGTGGAAGGCATCTGAGGCACCCTAGCTCTTTGGAGGCAATGATAAAAGTATCAGAGCATTTCAGATGAGAACTGAGAAGAAAGCTGAGACACTGGAAAGCTTATATCCGTGTCTCCTTCCCAGACATTTTGAGATTGGGAAGGCCTATGCATTTCAGAAGGAGCTTGTGGTCCTCTCCTTTCAGGTGATACCCAGGAAGTCACAGTGGGCTTTTCGCTCCCAGGAGCCACCACTCTGGTTGTTTGGTACAGTTCCTAACTGATGTTTTCTTCTTCTTTCTCCTCAAAAAAAAAAAAAAAAAAAAGAGTTACAGGTCTTGCAGATTATTCTGGAAGCTTCTCTATATGCAGCCTAGTATTCGCAGAATAAGCAAATTTCATTCACAGAATTAAATCAGCAAAATCAGTAGGCTGTAACTACTTAGTCTGTCTCATTAGTACCCTTGCTGCACCACTTTTTGGTAAGATCACTGCAGATGAAAATGTGGGACAACCACCAGCATCTACTTCCCTATAGGATGCTGCCAACTATCACTTGGGCATGCAGTCACTTGAGCAGTTGTGGCTCAGTTGTGATACACTGGTCCCCTGGGATGCCAATATCTCCTCAGGGTGTGATGCATAATTATGTCATCTCTTCCACTAGCTCTCTCCTTTGTCCAATTCACCCAGACAACTGAAGCACAGTAGTGAGGGGGGTTACTAGTCTCCTTTTAGCTGGACAGAGAAATGGCCTGTCTTTTCTAGTGCTTTAGAACACCCATCCTAAGTTTCTCCTGTCTGTCTAGGCTGACCACAGAGATGTCCAGCACAATTCTTGGCTTAGTTGCTACAGTTCAAAACTACATTTCAATGCCATAAATCAAACATCTGGACAGTTGATGTGGCAGGGAAGATGTGGATGCTACATGTTTGGTAATGACAGGCATTGCTCATGTGCTGTGAGGAAGAAATTGTCCTTGTCTGCAAGAGCGAGTGGGGATGAGAGATTGTGGGTATGTAGCAACCTCAGGGAACAACAAACAGGAGGCACCTTCATATGGTTGAGGTAGATAAAAAGAATGACAGAAGAAGGAGAGGAAGAAAAGACAACAGACTGGCAGACACTATTATTGACACCTATGATATTTTGAAGACAATATTCATGGAAGCAGACGTACTGTTGAACGGTGTCAGCAATATGTCACAGAATCACACACTGGTAAAGGTTCAAAGGGACCACAGTGGACCATCTGGTCCAACCTTCCTTGCTCAAGCAGGGTCATCCTAGAGCACATGGCACAGGATTGCATCCAGATGGTTTTTGAGTATTTCCAGTGAGGGAGACTCTGCAACCTCTCTGGGCAACCTGTTCCAGTGCACGGTCACTCACACAGTAAAGAAGTTCTTCCTCATGTTCAGGTGGAACTTCCTGTGCATCAGTTTCTGCCTCTTGTCCTGATTCTTGGCACCACTGAGAAGAGCCTGTCTCCATCCTTTAGACACCCTCCCTTCAGATATTTACATACATGGATAGGGTCCCTTATCAGTCCTCTTTAAGAAACTCAAGGGGAGCCTGCCCTGATATTTTCCCAGTATCAGGTGTTTGAGAAAGTGATGGCATGTTGAGCTAGAAAAGGTGATCTATGCAGGATCATATTGATGTCTCAGGAACTGCTTAGAAGTGCCTGAATTTTTAGTTTAATCCTTATATCTGTGATATCATCCCTAATATACTAGATGAGGACAGATGTGTAAATGATGGCTATGTTAAAGGGGAGAAGACTCCATATAGAATTTAATTTAAGTTCATTAAATGCATTTCTAAGTGAACAAATATGTTCAACAAAGTCTGTGGGAAGTTGCAGGAGCGGGCTGCCCCACAAATGTGGGTGAGCTGAGTGACAAGGGGGTCAACAGGGCAGGAAGGGCCATGCTGTGACCAAGGATGCAGCCCTGCAGCACCTGCACATGATGAATGGAACAGGATGGCTGCAGTGACTGGGGACAGTCACAGCCCTGGATCACTGGGCAAGTTTGCTGGAACGAGATCAGGATGAGTTTGAACTGGGAAAGGGGAGCCAGTGGAGTCAGAGATGCACAGGCACAACATGTAAGGTAAAGCCTGAGACTGAATACAACCCTAAAGTCAAGGAGTTAAAACTAGTGGATGGAGGACAACACCTTGAGAAATCCCCAAACAAGTCACCTTCAAGTCTGGCAAAGGGAAAAGGAGAAAGAATGTCCAAACCAAAAGAAGTATGTTTTCATTATGGGAACAGAGTCCTATTCGATGCAGAAGTACAAGCAGAACATCAATGAAATCTGCATATACACAGTTAATGTGATGAATAAAGTATTTTTTGCTTTGCATTGCAGGCCCAAAGTAGGATTTTACATCTTGTGGAACTGCCAGTGGAAGCTGACTCACCTTCCAAATATCATTCTGTGTTCAGGGAACCAGTTCTTCCATAAATCTGAAAGCACAGAAAAAGTTAAGAGAGGGACAGACTGGTCGAATATCTCTGTGAGCTGTTTCTGTGGGAAAGACATGTTTTACAAGAACAAAAGGATATTAAAATCCCTGACTTTAGATGTGTAAATCTTTGTCCTTCCCTTCCCCATTTCCTTTGATATTGGGTTGGTAGATCCCCTCTGAGCAATGAGTTCAGTTTATTAATTTACAGCTCTTCACACAATTTTTGTCAAGAAAGACATCAAACTAACCTTTGTGGCTTTTATGGTTTTGCTCCTTATGGATGCAGTTTGCTAAGCGACTCCCAAAGGAAAACTGATTCATACTGCCTAGGTCTATTTGGGATTGGTTTTTTTGGTGGGTGGTTTTCTGTTGTTGTTGGGTTTGGGAGGGGGGAGAGGGGGTTATGCTGTGTTTCTTTTGGTGTTTTTTTTGTTGTTTGTTTATTGTGGGGTGTGTGTGATTTTTTTTACTGCTGATTCCAGTTGTTTCTCACCATCTCTTTCCATGGCACTCAGATTTTTTTCACAGGCAACATACCATACCCACCAGTGCCTGCTAGGGAGAAGATTTTGACAGGCAGGCAATCAATGGTAGGAAATGACACATGTCTGTAAAAATCTAATGAGAAGAGTGTTTTAATTTAGATTCCCTTCATCTCAATTTTAAGAAAAATGTCCAGGAACTCTGTAACTTTTCTAGATCACTTGCAAGGAAAAGTGTTAACCTGTTTGGTAAATTAGGTCATAGTTGTAATAATTTTGAGGAGAGAAGGCATTTCATCCCATCACTGAGAAGAGGAACTTTATCCTCATCTTGTGCCAAAATATTTTCATCTGAAGAGACTGTATGAAACTGTTCTTGAAAGGCTAATGATAATACAGAAAAATCAGTTAGTCATAACAATTGTGTAACTCTTGATTAGGTGCAATGGTGCCTTCACTGCCAAATCAGTGCACGTGTGTGCTATTGATGGAAGGGGATAGTGTGGGTGTATGTTTCTCCAGGATAATCTGCCCATTGTGTAGGTTGGGAGAAGGGTTTGGACAGCTGAAGGGAACAGTGTCAAGCTTCCTCAGTGCTGCCTATGTAGACTCCTCTGTGCCACAAAAAGTAGAGGGACATGAAGAACTCCATGCTGCCTCTTTGCTATGGGTTCTGCTGGAGCTTCCCTCCTGCCTCTAGTCAGACTTCCCTCCCACAACTGTATGTGTGCATGGGACTTGAAGCTGCAGTTGCAGCTGCTGTGGAGAGACAACAAAATGTGTCATCCTAAAACTTGGGAAAATTGTGGACAAACCAGCATGGGTAAATGGAGAGAGTGGAGGGCAGTGCTGCAGACTGCCAGTCAGGATCCTACTGTGATTCAGCCCTGAGTTTGACTGTCATAGGCTCCCCTATACAATTCTTGATTTATGGCTATTTCTCGTATGAGTGTGACCCACTGCAGGTGTCTGCAAGAGCAAAGGGAGGGACAGGAACAGAGGCTAAGGGCAATCTGAGGAGGAGTCCACGAGATAAGACACAGAATTTATTTCAGCAGTTCCCACACTTGGAAAACTTCCACATACATTCACTTTTCCCTCAACACCTAGCCAAGACAGAGCCCCAGAACTGACAGGAGAAGCAGGGCAGGACTGTTGCCAGCCCCATGACGGTTCCTCCTGAACAGAATGGGTGAGCCTGGATGCAGCACTCTGAATCTTTGAACCTCAATGATACACACATAGCTCAGCGCCCTGCCACACATACGTTGCACCATGTAAGACACAGCTGTTCTATGCTTCCCAAAACACACATCTATGTGCCACATCCCAACAAACACGCCTCTCTGCATCTCCCAAAACACATTACTCTTATGACTCTACAGTGCACTGCACCTCCTGAAAAATACATTACTCAACTCCTTCCCTAGACACACACTGCTCCCCAGCAAAGGAAACACACTGCTCAGCACCTGATGGTGGACACATTGCTCTGCTCCTCCCCTACACACACATCACTGCATTGATGAATGCCTACTTCTCTCCAGTCTCTGAAGACACTCCCATTGCTCTGCACCATCTGACAAACACATCACTCTGCACAGACAGACACATATCGATCATCTCCCTGCCACTCAGACCAAGCACACTGTCTCTGAGGGCACCAAGGCTGTCACCAAGTACACCAGCTCCAAGTAAGCTGCTTCTGCAGCCGCCTTGTGCCAGACCTCCTTGACCCAAAGGCTCTTTTAAGAGCCACCCACCTTTTCAGTAAAAGAGGTTTAATTTCTTTAACTTCCCTAAGGTGGTATTCACAGCATATTACTTGATATGCTTAGTGATTAATATTCAATCCTAAAGACTTAAATAGTTCAGTATTGAATACAAATACTATCTAGAGTCTGTTATTCATTTTTACACTTGTATTTTAGCTGCTTTCTTTGCCTTACTGAACCTAGACATTAGTGCCAAGGCTTCACTCTCTACCTGTTGTCCACTTCCTGCTTGCCATTACTCAGCAAAAAGGTCTTATTTCTAAACAAAATAGGAAAAAGGTTAAAGTGCTTACTCTCCCTCACTGTGGCTATTTTCAATCCCTTCTCCTTGTTCTCATACCACAGACATATTATCAATGATATACATATGCTAATATACTTTCAAAGTGCCTTTGAGAATTAAAATTTGTAAAAAAACTTCTGGCACTTTTTTTGTGGCTTTTTTTGTGGCTTTGTTTTTTTTTGGTCATATATACTATTCTTTTCGGTCGGGGAAAAAAAACTGTTCCAAATATATGCCTTAAATAATTACTTAGGCTGTTTGCTACTGTTTCATTTTATTATTCTAAGGATCCTAATAATAGTTTAATTGCTTCAGAACAGAACTGCATTCAGATAAAGTGGATTTTTAGCCCCTGCTGCCCCCATATGGGAGTTTCTGAAATTACTGTCATTCTGCATTTTGCAGTATCGGGTTAAGACCCCATATTCAGAAATACATGAAAAGCCGCAATTACTAATGAAAACCTGATTCCGAGGGACACTGTACAAGTGGGACTTAAAAGAACTAGAAGTTAAATAACTGAGACATAAAGGACGGAAAACTTAAATCTGAAAGAAAATTCAAGTGAGAAATCTCTGCAAATGAAAGAATCCACGGTTTGTCTTTGGGTCTGCGTGACTGCCTCAGTGCTTGCAGAGGATGGGCTGCGGCTCTTTTAAGAGCCACTACGTGCACAAGAGCTGTACTGCTGCTTTGTAACAGCAACGGTATATATATATATATACACCTATATATATGTATTAGACTCTGACGGCTGATTTTTCTATTCCAGCTCCTTTTTTTAGTGTCTCATTTTACTGAAATTCCTGCATATAAACAAATGTCTTTTAAACCATCTAAAGCTCTAAATTTTCTTCTTTGCAATTCATCAGCAGTGCTTTGCAAATACTCGAGGGCAAAAGTCAGTGCTTTCTGAACAGAGTGAAGGCAGAAAAAATTGAAACAAGGAAATGTGGTGTTGATATGTTCGTTTAAGGGAGTAAGCAGAGAGCCTGAGGTAAAATGGGAGAGTTTGCATCCCTGTGACTGTGCTTGGCTCAAAACAATTTTTAAGAGATAAGGGATATACAAGCCTGTGTACATAGTGCTCCTGTGGTGAAGAACTCTTACACATTTAACTCAGCATGTCTGACTTGGAAAAGCAAAACCTGCTTGCACCACTTTGCAGTAGTTACTGTTGTATGCAGGACAACTTGTAAGAGTACTGGAGACCCTTCTTAAAAGGTGATGTAGTGCCCCTTATGCAAATTTGCTGCTATGTAAACCAAGACACCAACTTTTTCCCCTCTTCGATTTCGCCAAACCTCAACCACCCAATGAATTAACCAGCGACACAGCTTTTTATTGTGCAAGTAGGGGCTCTTAAAAGAGCCTTTGGGTCGGTGTGGACTGCCTCTGAGCCTTGCCAGGGAACGGCTTGGCTGGAGACTTAGGCGCGCTCGCCGCGGATGCGACGGGCAAGCTGAATGTCCTTGGGCATGATGGTGACGCGCTTGGCGTGGATAGCGCACAGGTTGGTGTCCTCAAAGAGCCCCACCAGGTAGGCCTCGCT
>JAJPCS010000285.1:5823-19018 GCA_021164005.1 Willisornis vidua nigrigula
GGGCTGGCATGGCATGGCATGGCAAGGCATGGGCTGGCATGGCATGGCACGGCCCAGAACCTGCTGGAGACTCTGCAAATGATGCCATGCTGAGGCTGGCAGAGTCCCCGTGCCAGGGAACATCTGACACTCCTGAATTTACCAGCCCAAAGCTGCAAAAACCAACCGGGGGACAGGAATTTGGAGCCCAAACGTCTCAGCTTTCAAAAGGCTCAATTTGGGGAGTCTCTGGTGGGATCGGACTCCTGGCTTGGGGCTCACCCCAAACATTTGGGCTGCGGTGAAGCCTCCAGAGCCACAGGAAACGATTCTGGCTGGAGATTCCGGCAGCAAACAGCAAATGGAGAGCTCAGAACCTCCCCAGCTCCTCGGCTTTCCTTCGAGAGGAGCGATTTGCTGCCCTCTCCTGCCCAGAGGCAGCGGGGAGGGGCGAGGCTGGCAAGGGCATTCCGGGAGGAAGCTCCATGGAATGCTGGAGGGCACCACCAGCAGCTCAGGGAAGCTTTACCTTTTGGCCTCAATTCACCCCCCTTGGAGGAGGCAATCCCAGACTGGCACCCTGAGCCCACCTGGAGCCCAAACCTGGCACTGCCAAGGTGCCAGGGACAGTCCAGGGTGGGCAAATCCACCCTTCCACTGCTGAGAGTGGTGGGACAAAGCTGGGGGTGGTGGGACAAAGCTGGGGGTGGTGGGACAAAGCTGTTCCTGCCCCTGAGTGAGGCTGAAGCATCTCATTGATTGGAGAAAAAGGCCAGATAAGGACTTTATCTGCCATGTCTGAGCCTGGCAGGAGACACTGAGGCTGGTTTTTGCCTGGGCACCCCACCCTGGGCTGCAGGAGATGCCAGTCTGGATGCCCAGGCAGCTCTCACTGGTGTCAGCCCTCCCTGCTGTCGTGTCCTGGGCTCACAATCTCCTCCAGCCACAAGAGAAGGAGAAATCAATCCCTTATCAGCTCAGACCTGTCACATCAAACCTCCCTTCAAGGCACTTCCCATTGCCTTGGCAATGCCAGCAGGGAGGGACGTGCCAGTGATGCCACCTGGGGGGGGGGGTGTTGCTCTCCCAAATACCTTCAGGAAAAACAGGGGGGATTGATCCAGGGTGGATTTTCCAGGGTGGGGTTTTCCAGGGTGGGTTTTCTAGGGAGGATTTTTCCAGGGTGAGAAACCCCTCCTGGGCCAGAGGTTGTTGCCCCAGTGGGAGATTCTCCTGGACCTGCTGTGTCCAGGCTACAAAGCCCCTGCAGCCAAACCAATGTCACTCTGCTGCCACCAGCTCTGCTCATAGAACAAGAGAATCACAGAATCAGTTGGGTTGGGAGGGACCTCTGAGATCACCAAGCCCAACCCTTGATCCAACCCCACTGGGATCACCAGCCCAGGGCACTCAGTGCCACCTCCAGTGTCACCTTAAACACCTCCAGGGATGGAGAATCCACCCCCTCTCTGGGCAGAACATTCCAAGGCCTGACCACTCTCTCTGGAAGGAATTTCTTCCTCATCTCCAACCCAAGTCCCCCCTGGCAGAGCTTCAGCCCCTCTTGTTCTGCTGCTGGTTGGCTGAGAGAAGAGACCAACCCCCCCTGGGTCCAACATCCCTGCAGGGGGTTGTGGAGAGTGCTGAGGTCCCTCCTGAGCCTCCTCCTCTCCAGGCTGAGCCCCCCCAGCTCCATCAGCCTCTCCCCACAGGGCTTGTGCTCCAGACCCTTCACCAGCCTCTTCTCTGGACCTGCCCCAGCCCCTCAAGGTCCTTCCTGATCTGAGGGGCCCAGAACTGGACACAACCCTCGAGGTGTGGCCTCACCAGTGCTGGGCACAGGGGAAGGGGCACTGCCCTGGGCCTGCTGGTCACACTGTTCCTGACCCAGGCCAGGATGCCACTGGCCTTCTTGCCCACCTGATCTTGTCCTCTGAAGCCACCTGGACCCTGATTGTTGGAGGCAGTGGCTGATCTGCCCATTCCTGTGGGTTTATCCCTTCCCTGGTGGCTGCTCTGCCTGTGCCACTCTCTGCCCTCTGGCACTTTGGGGGAGTCTGTGCAAGGCACAGCGAGGATTTGGGGATGGCCTTTGCCTGAGCCTTCCTTTGGTGTGTTTTCCACCTCCCTCATGGATCTTCATGGCTGCAAAATTCCTCCCCTGAGCAGGTTCCTCTCCGGAGCGACGTGTTACAGCAGTGGATTTGTTTGGAATTTTTATTCCTTTTTTTTTTTCAGAGAGAATTCCCATCAGGAAACCCCATGCCCATCATTTATGACACAGCTCTGCAGTCCCTGCCAGGCAGGTTCTGCATCACCCAGTGCCAGCCAGCCTGGGTAGGAACTCAATCCCTGGGAGTGGGGCACTAACCAACCCCCTCCCAGCTGGAGGCTCTGGCAGGTGGGGCAGCTCCAACTGGGAGCCCTTTGGAGATTTTCCAGGAGTGATTCCATGTTGATTTGGGATGTTTTGCAGCCTCCCAGCAGTCCCTACACATTCCTGCCTGGCACAGACAGTCCATGGCACCAACGTGGATTAAGCACAGGGGGATTAGAGACGAAGGGATGTGGCAGAAAAGGCTATTTCTGGCTTGGCTCAGCTCCCTGAGCTCCTCAGAGCTGGTATCTGATATCAGGCTGTTCCACGTTGTCTTGGCTGGTGGCTGTGGGTGTGCAGGGAACAGGCACTACAAGTGTTAATTGAGGTGGGGTATTATTATTTTTAATAAGGGAGGGCCTTGTGTGGTGTGGTCTGGGCAGGGACGGGGCACTGGGGGCACTGGGACACGTTGCTGAGGGTGTGAACCCGTTTCAGAGCTGAGCAATTGGGTGATGGACCCATTTCCCATCCTCAGCTGCTCCTCACAATGTCCTGGGAGGCCCCACTGGAGGTTTGCCCAGTGGGGAAATGCAGGAGCCTCAGGACTGAGCTCCAGAATTCAGAGCCAAGGTGGGAAAAGGCACATCAGACCCTCCCAACACCCTCCCAGCAGCAGATCCTGGGCATGCTCAAGCTCTCAGGGCACCAGAGACATCTCAAAAAGCCTCTTAAGGCTTTGCCACAGCATGAAAAATTGGAAATGCTTTGAGTGTCTGAGCTTGGGGATGTGCCTGGGCTGGAGGTGCAGAATCCCAGCACGAGCTCTGGGAGGGACTGGGGTGTCCTCTCAGCTCCTGATCCCATGGTGGCATCTCCTGCCCCATCCACCAGGAGGGACTGGGCTGTTCCCTCAGCTCCTGATCCCCCTGTGCCACCAGGAGGGACTGGGATGGCCTCTCAGCTCCTGATGTCCCTGTGCCATCCCTGCCCATCTCCCAGCAGCTCCTGCCCCCCCTGTGCCCCCCTGCCCATCTCCCAGCAGCTCCTGCCCCCCCTGTGCCCCCCCTGCCCCTCTCCCAGGCCTGCCCAGGCTGTCCCTGGCACAGATGGCACTCGGTGTGTCTCTGCTCTCCCTCCATTCCCGAGCCTTTGGGAGCAGCAGCAGGACACGGCTCTGCCTTAATGCCCGTCGTTAAGGGCTTGGCAAAGGTGCTCAGTCATGCAGTGCCAGGGCCAGACGTGCTGCTGGGCCGTCCCTGAGGACGGAGGAGATGGAAAATCTGCCTCCCAAACGTGCCCAGGGATCTGCAGGGAGGAGGAGAGCGAGTGCTGCCCACACCACTGTGGGCTCCTCTCTGCAATCTGCTGCTCCAGGCCAGCAAAGCCCAGCCCTGCCGGCCCCAGAAATGCAGCACAGAGAGAATCAGGTCAAGAAAAACAGAAAAAAATAAAAATAATTCGAGGGGAACTGGAAGAGAAAAGCTACAAAGTTGCCTCGTTTCAAAGAGTGGGTAATTCATTGAGTCTTGGGGGACAGAAAGGTGGGGACAGAAAGGTGGGGACACACAAGGGTGCAGAGCTTTGGTTTGAGGGGCCAACCCCCCTCTCAGGAGTCAGAGCATCCAGTTCTGGGGCCAAACCATAACGCTGCCAAATCCAGACATGAAGCTCCCAAATCCAGACATGAAGCTCCCAAATCCAGGTGCTGCCTCCCTGTGCCAGGACCGTGTGATGCCCCTGCCCAGGTTGGCACCCACCCCCTGCCCTGCTCTGCTTCCCCTGATATTCTCCCCACTCCTTTGTTTCTGCTTTTGTCTGGGCTTTCCTGAGTGTTTGGAGCTTGTTTATCTGTTTCAGCTGAAAAACTCCACAATCTCCAGCAAAATGCTAATAAGAAGCATTAGCTGCAGCTAATTAAACAGCTTCTGTGATCCTCCCTAATTACCTCCTGGTCCCAGCACCTACCCTGGCACGGCAGGATGGATGCCAGAGATAATCAGATAGAAGAGCTGGGGGAAAACATTGAATTTTCTTATCCAAATTAAGATTTTTTTTCCTTTTTTAGACCAAGGACCTCACTAAGTATTTGCTGCCGAGAGCAAAGCTGAGCAGGTCCTGGTGGGGCCTGCCCAGGAGTGACGGGGCTCAATTATTTACACTCCAGGAATGCAGAGGGAGCTGTCGCCGGGAATCTCGGCGGGGATTTGTCACCGCCAGGAAAAACCAGGCAAAGACAGGAGGGGGCAACGTCCCCCCGAGCCCAAACGCTGCAGCTGCCCCGGTGATAGATTGAGCTGCCACCGGGGTTTGATGAGCACGTCCAGAGTCCTTCCCAAACGCCCTGAGTTTGCAGAGCAGGAGCAAATATTGGCTTGGCAGGGGAGCTGTGGGGGCAGCAGGTGGCACTGCTGGCACTGCCCTTAGAAAGGCCCTGATTAATGCACTAACTTTGTCCTACCCTGCCTTGGGTTTCCTTTATTGCTTCGGCCCCTGCTGGGGTTGGATGTCCCGCACACCCAGCAGGGGGTGGGCGATTCCCTGCTCTCCTTTCCTCGATTTTTCATGGATCTCCCCAACCCAGAGGCAGCTCAGAACAATTAAAACCCGATTTCTCAGCTCTGCGGAGACGCTGCCAACTGTCCCAACGCTCCAGGAAGGTGGGCCGGGAGAACTGGAGTCACAACTGGGATGGAAGGGGAGCAAAATCCGGGGATTCTTCAAAGCAGGAGAAGGAGAGTTTGGCAGCAGCGGCTCTTAATGAGCTGTGAAATACGGGCGGCTGTTTAGGAAGCTCAAATATCCATGGAAAGCTGCGCAGAACCAGCAGTGCCAGCAGTGCCAGGGGGTATCAGAAAGGCAGAGGAATCCTTGCAAAGCTCCCTGGTTGAAGATGCTTAAACTGTCTAAAACTGTCATTAAAGACCTGGGAAAACTTAGATGGGTTGAAGTCGTAGGAGCAAAGGATGGTTTGGTTGGAAAGGACCTTAAAGCTCATCTCATTCCACCCCCTGCCATGGGCAGCGACACCTCCCACCAGCCCAGGTTGCTCCGAGCCCTGTCCAGCCTGGCCTCGGACACTCCCAGGGATCCAGAGGCAGCCACAGCTTCTCTGCCCAACCTGTGCCAGGGCCTGCCCACCCTCACAGGGAAGAATTTCCTCCTAATATCTAACCCAAACCCCCTCTTTGCCAGTTTGAATCCACTCCCCCTTGTCTTGTCAATAAATTTAGGAAGAAGCAGAAAAACATCATCTCCCACTCACAGCAAAACAGGAACCAGAGGAACCCAAGGCCGGGTTGGAAGGAGATCCTTCCCCTTTCCCCTGGGCTGGGGCTGCCAAAGCCTCTCCAGAGCTGCTGCTCAGGACGTTCCCCACGAGGATTGGGGCTCCTTCCCTCAGCCTGTGCCCGTGTGGCAGTGCCAGCTGTGGGGTCCAGCCTGGCTCTGGATGTGCTGCTGAGACTTTGTCACCAAAGAGCCCCATCCCTGCAGCTCCTGTTTCTCCATCCCATTCAGGTGTTGCTGTTCCTGTTTCTCCATCCCATTCAGGTGTTGCTGTTCCTGTTTCTCCATCCCATTCAGGTGTTGCTGTTCCTTCAATCGGAGCATTAACAAGGCGGGATGACAAAAAGCACCTGCTAATATTAAGCACTTAATTAGGGCTGCGAGTTCAGCTTCGCTGCTGCTGAGCTGCTGCTCCTTGGGCTGACAGAGAGAATTGTGTTGACACAACTTGGGCTGCTTTTAGGCCCGGTTTGAAGACGCTGAAGGATCTGTTTGTTTGTGTTTTCCGCTAATGGGTTTTTATCCCGAGCAGCTGGAGGGAGGAACAGCTTGAGGTGTTTGTGGACTTTGTGCCCGTGTTGGTGATCGTGGCTCTGCGTGTGGTGTGTGTGTTGGCAGCGGAGTCTCACCCTGGCACAGTGTGGGACATGGATCCTGGCACAGTGTGGGACATGGAGCCTGGCACAGTGTGGGATATGGATCCAGGCTGCAGCATCCAGGAAATCCTCCCCCACACTCCCATTCCCCTTGGAAGCTCCTGCTGGACTGGGACCTCCTTGACCCCAACCCCACGTGTCCCTCCCCGTCCCTCCCGTGTCCCCAGCCCCGCGTGTCCCTCCGCGTCCCTCTCGTGTTCCCAACCCCGCGTGTCCCTCCCCTGTCCCCAGCCCCGCGTGTCCCTCCCCGTCCCTCCCCTGTCCCCAGCCCCGCGTGTCCCTCCCCGTCCCTCCCCTGTCCCCAACCCCGCGTGTCCCTCCCCGCTCCTCCTGCCCTGCCCTGCCCTTCCCTCCCCCCGGAGCGTCCCGGGGAGGGGCCCCTCTCGCCGCCTCCATCCCCATGGAAACTCGGCCCGGCCCGGGCGGAAAAGGCAGGACGGGAGGGACAAAGGCGCGGGGGGAGAGCGCCGGAACCCGAGAGGCACCGGGAGGGGAGGGCCGGGCTGGGGCAGCGCTGGGGGCAGCGCTCGGGGGCACCGACGGCGCGGACCGGGCCGGAGCGGAGCGGAGGGTGAGGAACAGAGAGAAGGGGACACAGGTCCCCCCGAGTGGGGATTTTTAGGGAAAAGAGGGAAAATATGAAATACTGGGACGAGGAGGAGGCAGCGGTCGGAAGGGAGTTACTTCCAGCGCCTCCCGGAGAGCTGGAGCGGGACTTGGGACAGGGCAGGGAGTGATGGGACAAAGGGGAATGGCTTGGAGGAGGAGGGCAGGGTGAGGTGGGATAGTGGGGAGAAATCCTTCCCTGTGAGCGTGGAGAGAGCCTGGAACACGTTATTCCATCCCTGGAAGTGTCCAAGGCCAGGCTGGACGGGCTTGGAGCATCCTGGTCCATGGAAGGTGGCCCTGCCCGTGCACCGGGGATTGGAACCTGATGGTCTTTAAGGTCCCTTCCAGCCCAAACCATTCCTGGATTCTGTGATATGGGCCAGTGTCGCTTCGGATTTTCCACTCTGTCCCTGAGATCCGGGCGGCTCTCCAGAACCCCCAACTTCTCCCTCCCTCCCTCTCTCCTTATCCCTCCTTGTTGTTGCTTCAGCCTCCCGACAGGATGCAAAAACGTTGCCTGGGGGGGATTCTGTCCAGCGAAATGCAAATAAAACAGTTGTCGCCGCCACTTGAGCTGCTCTTTAAAGCACCGTGTGCTGTAATTCAGCTGAAAGCTCGTGGCAAATCAGCCACTTGCTGAGCTCTGCCCTTGCCCAGCAAGTTTCAGCACAGCCAGCGGTGCCAACCGGTGGCACTGATGGCAAAACCTCCCCAAACTGCTCTGGGATGGTTTGCAAAAGGAGGAAAAGTTTAGGAAAAAATTAATAAGAATATACCCAGCAAATTGTAAGGGTCTGGGGCAAAGCCTCCACCAGGGGGGCCACTGGATTTCGTGGCCTGCAAGGCCCAGCTTTGTCCTCAGCTTTTGGTGGCTCTTGCAGAAGGTTTTCTTGGGGAATTGGGTGGTTGTGGGTCCTGCCAAACCTTTCTCCATGGAGACCACGAAGCAGCCCCAGCTCTGAGGGGGATTTTCTGCTGCTGTTTGGTTGGGTGTGGGAAGGATTTGGGAATCTCTGGGCACTGCCTGGGAGCAGCTTGGCATGAGGTGGGTCTGAATGCTCAGCTGAAGGTCCTGCTCAGAGCTCTGCCTTGCCAAAGGCCTCTTTGGCTGTTTATTGTAGTAAATGATCTTCTTTCACTCTGGCCCACCAGGTCCTTGCTCTCAGCTCATGTTCTTCCCATCTGCAGCTGGATTGGAGGCTGGAAGGTGGTCAGGGATGAGCAGCTTTTTCACTCCCACCACGTTTCTCTGTGCTGGGGACACTTCCCTTCCCTCTCTGTGCCCACACAGGGGTGTTCCCTCGTCTCAGAACATGCTGCCCAGCTCAGTGCCACCTGTGCCCACAGAAGGGGAGGGACTGGCACCCCCCAGCTCCCAAAATAACCTTGGATGCTGAGGGAGATACTCTGCTCCAGGGCTGGGTGTTTCTGACCCAACCCTCCTCCATCTCCTGCTCCCTGGAGGATGCTCAGGGGTGCTGAGGGGGATGGGGATGCTGAGGGGGATGGGGATGCTGAGGGGGATGGGGATGCTCAGGGGGATGGGGATGCTGAGGGGGATGGGGATGCTGAGGGGGATGAGGATGCTGAGGAGGATGAGGGGGATGAGAGGGATGAGGATGCTGAGGAGGATGAGGGGGATGAGGATGCTCAGGATGCTGAGGGGGATGAGGATGGTCAGGGATGCTGAGGGGGATGAGGATGCTCAGGAGGATGAGGGGGATGGGGATGCTGAGGAGGATGAGGATGCTCAGGAGGATGAGGATGCTCAGGATGCTGAGGAGGATGAGGGGGATACTCTGCTCCAGGATTTCGCGCTGCCCCCGGCGATGCTGCCGCAGCCGCGGAGCCAGCGCGGCCCCGGCCCCGGGTTTTTGCTGCCTCCCTGCCGCTCTCTGAGCATTCCCGGGATTAGCGCCGTGGCAAAGGATGCTGATTTGCAGGGAGGTGGATCCGGGGATGCTGTCGGACCCTCGGGGCGTTGGGGGGGTTTCAGTTCTGGTGCCGCCGCTCCCCTCTCGGTGAGGTCTCTGTGGCGCAATGGACGAGCGCGCTGGACTTCTAATCCAGAGGTTCCGGGTTCGAGTCCCGGCAGAGATGATCTCCAGGCAGGTGTCTCTTTTCTTTTAGTGCTCATTCCCTCAGGGGTCCCCATTTGTTGCCTTCAGAAACCCCTCAGGGCTTTGGGTGGGAAGGGAGGGACGTTTCCCAGCACAGCTGATGCACAGAACGATTCTGTGCTCCCATTTTGGGGCGTCTCTGCCATCGTATCCCCCTTTCCTCCTTCCTTTGGTATCTCCTCAAGACCTGCATGTTTTAACCCCACCAGTCCCCCCAGTGCTGCTCTGAGGTCCCATCTGATGCCTTCTCAGAAGGATCCAGGAGCTTCCCAGGAGAAATCAGGTGGAGAGAAGAGATCCAGGACCTCCTGGAGGCATTTCCTGCAGTGGTCCAACACCTTCTGCTGGTATTTCCTCCAATCCTTCAGGTCCTTCTGCTGGTTTTTCCTGCAGTGGTCCAGGACCTTCTGGTGGCATCCCCAGCAAGAAATGTGGTCAGTTTTTCAAATCTGTGGCCAAAAACTGGAGGTCTGTAACCTTGGAGGAATTCTTTGCAGGTGCTCCCACGTGGGTAACCCAGCGCTGCCCACCCAGACCTTTGTGCTCTGGAGTGGTTTGAAACTGCCAGGAGGGGAGGGTTGGATGGATTATTGGGAAGAAATTCCTCCCTGTGAGGGTGGGGAGCCCCTGGCACAGGGTGCCCAGAGAAGCTGTGGCTGCCCCAGCCCTGGAGGTGTCCAAGGCCAGGCTGGACAGGGCTTGGAGCACCCTGGGCTGGTGGGAGGTGGCCCTGCTCAGCCTGCTTGGAAAACCAGACCCTGGTGGTGCTGGAAGTTCTGCCCCCACGTTCATCATGCCAGAGTTGGCATGTCCATGACATCCAGGGGGGTCCTGAAAGGCCAAGAAGTTTATTCTGAGGAAGAGAAAATCCAGGGACACTGAGCTTGGGATGCACCCAAAGTACAATTTGGTGGGAAAGAGAAGAGAAGGGACAAATTCTGCAGAGGTCACTTGTGCCTTCAGCAGGTGGAGAGTGAAATATCTCCTTTTACTTTTCGGGATGGAGGCAGCAACAAACCTGGTTCCAGTTTAGCTGTGGCTACACCAAGAAGGGTTGGATTCCTCTTCCCTAAACATGATGTGTAAGAGCCCAGGAGGAGGATCTTGGGCACCACCAGGTGTGTTCTCCTCCTGCTTCTGTGTCTGAGGACCTCACAGTGTCAGAACCTCCTGACTCAGGTGCTCTTGGGCATCCCTGTTTGGGCAGGTGAACAGGGGACTCCTGTGACCCCCTGAGTTCGGGCACAGAGTTAGTCTTGGCTTATGTAGGATGAGCTTTCTTGGTCACCTCACCTGTGGGAGGAGGACTCTGAGCTCTCAGTCTCTCCTGGCTGCATTTTTGGTCTCCCTTGGTCTGTCTTTCAGAAGGTCCTGCAGCTCCTTTTTGGCTTTTCCAAAAGCTCCTTCAGCTCCACACTTTGCTCCCCAGGGGGAGGGTTTTCCTCAGGTGCTCTGCTCGTGGGATGAGGATTCCTGTTTGCCCTGGAAGAAGCAGAGAAGTTCATTTGGAGTTACCTGAACAAACCCCAAACAGCCAACCATGCACGGGATGGTGAGGAGTGAGGGATGTGCAGGGAGTGGAATTCCTGCTGTTTCCTGTGGGACACAAACACCAAAAGTCACCTGAGTTACCCCCCTGGTGTTGCCAAATCATGTCCCTGGTGGGGAAGCTCTTTTGGGTGTTTGGCAATGTCTGTGTGTGCAAACACAGCAATTTCCTGCTGCTGGTGGTGACACATTCCCCACCTGGTGGCACAATCGGGAAGACTTTGCTTCCTGCCCCTGGAATATTCCAAATTCCTTCCAATAAAAGGATGTTTAAAAGCTACACCGAAGAGGGTCTTGCATTAAATCTTCTGTTCACCCCTCCAGACCCACATCAGCATCATAGGAATGAATCCCCTCTTAGTCCTGAACTCCCTCCTGAGGGGTGAGGAATTGGTGTCTGAGACCCCCCAAACCTTCCCTGTGGAACTGAATTTCACCAAAGATGCCAAACCCTGAAGGTTTCAGCTCTTCCTGCCCCTGACACGGGTGGAACTTCCTTCCCTGGGGGCAGAAGGAGGTTTGGTTGGGATCCCTCCCCAGGGGCAGCAGCTCCCACAATCCAAGTGCTGGAAGGAACCAGAGCCTGGGAAACCTGGGGCTGAGCTGGGAGGGAACTGGTCTGACTGGGAGGGTGGGAGGTCCAGAGGGTCACTGGAACTGGGAGGGAACTGGTCTGACTGGGAGGTCCAGAGGGTCACTGGAACTGGGAAGTCTCAGCCGACATCGGGGCTGGAAGGGGCTGGAGGAGCTCCCGCAGCTCGGGCGGCTCCAGGAGAAATAAAGCCCAGAACGGTCGGGAATGGCCGCGGGTGGTGAAATCCGGGGAAACCTGGACAGGGAGAGGGACATTTCACTATTTCCATCGGGCCCTGTTTGTGCTGGAGAGCGGCGGCTCCTTTAACGCGCGGGGCGGGCCGGGCCGGTCCCGTGGTCACACCGGGGCGGTCCCGGGGCGGGCCGGGCCGGTCCCGTGGACACACCGGGGCGGTCCCTGTTCCTACCGGGGCGGTCCGTGCCCGGTCCCGTGGTCACACCGGGGCGGTCCCGGGGCGGGCCGTGCCCGGTGCCGGTCCCACCATGGCTGTCGGTGCGGGGCTGGCGCTGCTGGCGGCGCTGGTGGCGACGGGAGGAGCGGAGCAGGGGCGGAAGGTGAGCGGGGCCGAGGGATACCGGGACCACCGGGGGATACCGGGACCACCGGGTGAGCGGGGCTGGGGCCACCGAGGGGTACCGGGACCCCCAGGAAATCCCAGAACAGCTGGAGATGGAAAGGGCACCCCGTGCAACCCCCCCGTGCCAAGGCAGGGGCACGTGGAGCAGGTTTGGAGTGGTGGGTCTGGGATGTCTCCAGGGAGGGAGACTCCACCCTGCCCTGGGCAGCTGTCCCAGTGCTCTGCCACCCTCCGTGGGGGGAAGTTCCTCGTGTTGAAGTGAAACTTCTCGTGGTTTAGTTGATGGCCTTGGAGGATCCAGAGCAGGGGCTGGGCTGGAGCGCCCCGAGATCTGCTGTGGCCCAACCCTGGGGGCTTTGGAGAGGAGAAGGGGCTCTGTGGGTCCACCAGCTCCACACCAGGCACGTCCCATGCTGGGATGGAGCTGGAGGGGACCTGCCTCTCCCTCCATCCTGACACACAGAGATCGGATTCACTCTCGTCCTCCAACCCCTCTCTGGCTGTGACACGTCCTGGTGCCACCCACCTCTGTCCCTTGTGTCTCCTCCGTGTCCTGATCCTGGGCAGAGCAGCGAGGGATGGGAAGGGGCTGTGAGATGGGAAGGGCCATGGGATGGGAAGAGGTTTGGGGTAGGAAGGGGCAATGGGATGGGAAGGGACAGTGGGATGGGAAGGGACAGTGGATGGGAAGGATCTGTGGCCAGGGAAGGGACAGTGGATGGGAAGGGACAGTGGATGGGAAGGATCTGTGGCCAGGGAAGGGACAGTGGATGGGAAGGGGCTGTGGACAGGGAAGCTTCTTGCTGTTGAAAAGCTATTTCGAAACGCCCGGCTGTGAAACGCTGACCCAGCGAGTTGAGCAATAGCAGGGCAAGGGCTGTGTCGCCTGCGAAGTCCCGGGAGCCGGGGCAGCTGCAGGGGCCTCGTCCCGCCCCGCCGCTGGAATTGCCCCGACGGGGAGGGACCAAACCCGCCGCGCTGCCCCCGCCCCGCAGGTGTCCATGGAGTACAACCCCGGCTGGAACAGCTCGGCCGTGAACCTGCTGCACGTGCGGGCCCAGGGGCCCCGGGACACGCTGCACTACGTGTGGAGCAGCATCGGGGCCCCCGCCGTGCTCCTGGTGGCCACCGACAGCCCCGACAGCTCCCTGAGCATCGACTGGCCGCGGCTGCTCTCGCCCAGCCCCGCCGGCGCCGTCCGCATCGAGCCCCCCGGCAGCGCCGTCTATGCCACCGCCGTGGTCTTCACCAAGGTGCGGGAGGTGCTGGGAGTGGGGAGGGTCCCTGGGCACAGCTGGGCAGGCACGGCTTTCCCAGCCCCCTGTGTGTGCCACCATCCTGAGCTGCTCAGCCGAGGCAGCTCCGCTCTGTGCTCCTCCCTTTGGGCCATGGCACAAAGTGGTGACGTCCTGCCGGTTCTCCCCTTCCTTTCCCCCCCTTTTGTCCTTCCCCCCCTTTTGTCCTTCCCCCCCTTCTTCCTTCTCCCCTTTCTTCCTTCTCCCCTTC
>JAJPCS010000285.1:40767-79500 GCA_021164005.1 Willisornis vidua nigrigula
CAACCCCACTGTGATCACCAGCCCATGGCACTGAGTGCCACGTCCAGCCTGTTCTCAAACACCTCCAGGGGTGGTGATTCCAACACCTCCCTGGGCAGAACATTCCAATGCCCAATCACCCTTTCTGGGAAGAATTTCTTCCTGATGTCCAACCTAAACCTCCCCTGGTGCAGGTCCATTCTGTGTCCTCTTGTCCTGCTGCTGGTTCCCTGGAGCAGAGCCTGAACCCCACCTGGGCACACCCTCCTCTCAGGGAGTTGTAGAGAGTGAGAAGGTCCCCCCAAGCCTCCTCCTCTCCAGGCTGAGCTCCCTCAGCTGCTCCTCACAGGAATTGTGCTCCAGACCCTTCTCCAGCCTCACTGCCCTTCCCTGGCCCTGCTCCAGCCCCTCAACATCCTTCCCAAACTGAGGGGTCCAGCCCTGCGCACAGGACTCAAGGTGTGGCCTCCCCAGAGCCCAGTCCAGGGGCAGAATCCCAGCCCTGCTCCTGGTGGCCATGCTATTCCTGATCCAGGCCAGGATGCCACTGGATGATGCCAAGAAGGCCCCCTGGGCACACCTGGCTCATGTCCAGCTGCTGTCACAGCACCCCCAGGTCCCTTTCTCTCCATCCACTCTGTCCCCAGCCTGTGGTGCTGCAGGGGGTTGTTGTGGCCAAAGTTCAGGGCCCAGCAAGCCCAGGGGGCCTCAGGGGGCACCAGCCCAGGGCAGAGCCCTTTGCAAAGCCTCTCCCACCCCTGGGCCACCCCAGACTTGGTGAGGCCTCAGCACAAACAATTCCACAACACCCACCCAGAAAACCCTTCTCTGCCCACCCCGTTGTGCTGTCCCTGCTCTGCCCATGCCCAGTGACCCAGGGGAGGCAGAGGGGACAGGGAGGGAGCTGGGACAGTGGGGCTTCCTTCTGGCCCTACCAGTGAGCAGCTCAATCCAGGTCTGAACCGTCTCTGCAGGCTCCGTGGCCTTGATGTGTCTCAGGGTCTCATCCAGCAACACGTCCCCGGTTGGTGCATCCGACTTCAAGAGCACCTGGAAGGACAAAGGCAGGACACAACTGTGGGATGATGGACAGGGTTAAACCCAGAGGGGATCCACAATTCCAGGGTAAAAAGCAGCTGCAGCTCCCTGGATGGACAGAGGTCCACACGCTCCTGATCTGCTCAGAGGAACAGATGGGAGGGTGGAATGAAGGGGAGACTCCACGGCCTCCTCCATTCCAATCCCAGCAAAAAGGAGGCACATTGTGGTCCTGAGACCTGCAGGGGGGAATCCAGATGTTCTGGGAATCCAGATGTTCTGGGAATCCAGATGTTCTGGGAATCCAGATGTCACACCCTCCCTCAGGTGCCAACCCCCTCCCATCAGGAACATCAGAAATAAAGGTATTTATCACCAGAGCCACTCAAGCTCCACCCAAACATGAAGAAATAGTATAAAAATAAGTTGGAAATAGGGGGAAAGACTCCACCAAAACTGCTGGGGTCAGTCAGTGGGCTGAGCTCACCTTCTCCCCCACAGGGATGCCTTGGGTGGGAATTAGACTCTACATGCATTAAATGCTGCCTTTGGGACTGGAACTTCTCTCTGTGCCCACCCTGTGGTGTATCAGGAGATGCTCCACCTCAGAGCTCGTGCTTGTTTAGCACCTGTGCCAGTAGATTGTTTTAAAACACATTTTTGCAGCTAGAAACCACCCCTGACAAGCTTTGTGTGCAATTTGACTGAAACCTGCTGCAGTTTGCTTGATTTTAGGAGGAAAGAACAGGATGAGACAGATAAAGAGGAGAAAAAAACAAGGAAGAGAGTAAGAATGATGGCACAAGCCTTGTTTGCTTGGGGAGTTGTGCTAAAATCCTCACTAACAGAATGAAAGTCTTCCACAGCCTGGTCTCAAATCAGAGTTTTTATAGAATGACACATATAATGGTGCCCAGTCCTGATCCCACCCCACTCCCAGTCCCCTCAGGAAGTCTTCAGGGGACAGAGAACAGGAGAAAACCTTCCTCTGAGAAGCTGTAACCCAGCGTGGATTCTTGGACAAGACTCTGACAGCCACTCAGCAGGCTGGGCTGGGGTGGGAACCCCCCAAACCTGCCGGGTTTCCCCCCAGGGGGCCTCACCTTCCTCTCCAGCAGCCTCTTCCTCCTCAGGGCGAGCGGCTCGAGGCGGATGCGGCCGCGCAGGAACAGCTCGATGAGGATCCCCCCGCGCAGCCCCGAGGAGATGCAGTCGTTCCAGAAGGAGGTGTAGCCCTGGGAGGGACAGCAGGGATGGAGAAGGGGAGGGGGAGAGGGCAAGGGGAGCTCTGCTGAGCTCTCAGCCCTCTCCCAGCTCCCACCTGCTCTGCCAAAGGGATTCCAGGGATTTCCCCGGCGAGTGCCGAGGGCTCAGCAGCACCAACATCCCCCTTTCTGCCCCCAAACCTCCTGGTAATGTTGAGGAACTCAAGGCTGTGCCCTCCCTGCTGCATCCTGCAGCTCTGCCCAGCCCCAGGGAATAAAAAAAATCCCAGGAAGTGTGAGAAAAGAGGGACCATTTCTGGCTGGAACCTGCTCCTCTCCTTGAATAAATCCCACCCTGGCCCAGGCCCGTCCTGAGAGTCACTCACTGTACAAAGAAATCACTGCCAGGCCTGGGAAGAGCTGCCCCAACACCCAGAGCACCATCCCAGGACCTTCATGGAATCATGGAAAGGGTTGGGTGGAAGGGACCTTAAAGCCCATCCAGTGTCACCCCCTGCCATGGGCAGGGGCACCTCCCACCAGCCCAGGTTGCTCCAAGCCCCTTCCAACCTGGCCTTGGACACTCCCAGGGATGGGGCAGCCACAGCTTCTCTGGGAAACCTGTGCCAGGGCCTGCCCACCCTCACAGGGCAGGATTTCTTCCCAATATTCCATCTAACCCTGCCCTCTGGCAGAGGGAAACCATTCCCCCTTGTCCTGGCACTCCAGGCCCTTGGAAATGGTCCCTCTCCACGTTTCTTGTAGCTCCTTCAGGTCCTGAAGGCCACAATTAGGTCACCCCAGAGCTTTCTCTCCTCCAGGCTGAACAATCCCAGTTTCCCCCAGTCCCTCACCCAGCCCACCCTCACCAAACCCATCCAGAGACTTCTGTGAGGGAAGAGGAGGTTTCCAGGCAGGGATGAAGGGAGGGAACACACATCCCACCCCTCCCAGGAACCAACAAGTGCAGCAGGAGGTTGGTCCAGGGAAGAGAAGATGGAGGGAGAGCAGGATAAGGAGGGTCAGACACACAAAGGGCAGCAGCAAAAGGGAAGGGAATGGCCCATTCCCACTCCCACTGTGCACAGGACAGGCCTGGCATCAGAGCTGGCACCAGGAAGGAACAACCACCTGGGCAGGAGTGCCCAGGGAGGGAGGGAGGTCTCTGGTCCCTGAGGTTTCACAACATTCAGCTGCTGTTTGCAAGGGCTGCCCCTGGTTTGGAGCAAAGGCACAGCCCAGGTGGCCTCTCCCTCCCCTTCTCCCACTTGTCCTTTATCTCCTGGTTAGAACAAAGGCCAATTGTTTCAGCCAAGGCACTGACAGGGAAGGGAGCAGCAGTTCCCTGGATTTCAGGGCAAGCTGGGAACAGGCAGGGCTCAGGGATGGGCAGGGCTGGCACTTGAGGGGGCCCAAGGGAAGGGTGATCCCAGTAGGATGCAAAGTCACACCAGGGGAGCCACCAACACACCCAGAAATGTCACAGCCTGGTGGGAACTCCCTTTTTGCTGCTGTTTCTCTGGCTGGAGAGGGGGGAAGAGAGAAAGGGCAGGTCTCAAAGCAGGAAAACAGGCTGGGAAGACACAGGGAAGGGTTTCCAGCCCAGATGGGTGAAGTCACCTCCCCAGTGGGTCTGTTTGTCCAGGGCATCTGGACACGGGGCTTGCACAGCCCTGAGAGCCATAAAAGAAATTCAAAGCTTTATTTGCTTTCTTCACTTCCTTGTGAGGGAAGACAAAGCAACCTTTCATCCCATCCCATCCCTGCCCTCCTGGTTTCCCTTCTGGGGTTTGCACGTTCCCTTTAGAAACAAGTGCTCCAGGAGAGGGTGTCAGGATGACCTGAAGTCTCAATTCACTGCCCTGCAGGGCCTGTTAACCCCAGAAAATGTTCAAGGCTCTCAAATCAAAGCAGCTGGAAACTCCTGGGTCACTTCCAGCTCCTGGAATCAGAGTGGTTCCCAAAGCCAGGCTGGTGTCCAGCCAGGGTCTCCCACATGGGCTTTAAATAATGAAATTACTCATTGAATTTGGCAAAAAGAGTCTTGGGTTTTTTCCCCCAGTCATCAAACCATGAGAGAAGAACCTGAGCTGTGAAAACCCAGTGCCTGGGGAGCCCAGCTCAGGGCCAGGCTGAGCTGCCTCTGCCCCTGAGGTGGAGGAATGTGGAAGGACAGGATGGAGACAAAGCAAAAAAAAAGTGTCAAGGTTTTCCCCCCCCCATCTATTGTGCTCTCCCAACTTCCTGGTGGCTGAAGGGCCATTCCCAGGATACACCAAGCTAAGAACACCAAACACAGCCCAGGAAGAAAGCAGAGCAGGCACCACACTCCCAGACTGCTCTCAAATATTTGCTCCAGGACTATTTGCATCATGGTTTGATTTACAGCCCTGCTCTCCTGCTGCTTCCTACTTGGCTCTGCAGGTCCCAGATCTTATCTGGCATTGTCAAACAGGACTGTCACAGCCTCTGTCCCTCTCACAACCCACAGCTCCCCCCAGGCTGGATCTGCCACGGCCCCACCAGGTCTCTGTGACAGCTCAGACCAGCCCAGGAGAGGCTGGGCCCGATGGAAAAGGAAGTTCAGGCACCTCAGAGGGGCTTAATTCCCACCTAGAGAAGCCCAGGAGGCCCATCCACCACAGCTCCTCAGGGTGGGCATCACAGAATTATGGAATCTTTCAGGCTGGAAAAGACCTCCAGGATCACCAAGTCCAGTCTGGAGCTGGGAAACCTGTGCTGAGGGCTCTGCTCTGCCATTCCCACCCCAAGCAGCACCTTGGACACCTGGTTGGCTTCTTCTGCTCAAGTCTGTCAGGAAGAGCAGCATCAGATGGAATCATGGAAGGGTTTGGGTTGGGAGGGACCTTCAAGCTCATCAAGACCATGAGCAGGGACACCTCCCACCAGCCCAGGTTGCTCCAAGCCCCCTCCAGCCTGGCCTTGGACACTCCCAGGGATGGGGCATGGCTGGAATAACCTGTGGCAGGGCTGCCCACCCTCAGTGCCAAGGATTGCCCAGAGTGATGCAGGAGCTGCAGACAAGGCCCAGGGGCAGAGCAGGAGGGACCAGGAGCTCCTCCCTGCCAGGGCTCCTTCAGGCAGAGCAGACCAACAAGTTCCTGCAGCTGAAAGAACAACCCAATTCCGTGTGGGACCAGGATCCTCTTCCAAAGGGAACAACCAGCTCTGCTGCCCAGGGAAGCCACTGACCAGCACTTGGGGGCCAGGAGAGCCCAGGACAGACATTCCCACCCACCCCAGGGCTGCACATCCCCATTCCCATCCTGGGAATCACCACAGAAGTGGCTTGTGCCCCCCTCACCTCCACTGGCTCCAGGCTCAGCTGCACCTCCTGCCTCTGCTCCCCTCAAAACCCACCTCTGGTCCTTCCCACAGTAATTTTAACAAAGCAGAGAGTGCTCAGAGGGGTTCAGCTGGTGGGTTTGGCCAGGAAGGTGCACTCAGGCCTGGGAAGAGGATGTTTACCCTCTGACACACAAGGTGAGGCTCCTTTTACCCACGTCCTTGACCCTGGCAAAGAACAAACCCATCTCTGCTCACACCCTGAGGCTCCTCTCACCTTTGTTTCTCCCCTTCCCTGAGGCAGAGCTGGTGGGACAACAGTGCCCTGCAATGTCCACAGCTCAGTGTGAGCTCAGACAAAGGTGGTTTGTGCCAAGCAAAACAAAGCAGAGGAGGTTTAGATTGGATGTTAGGAGGGAATCCTTCCCTGTGACACAACCACAGCCATGAGCTGCTCCCTGCCCAGATGTGCTGGGCCTGCAGAACAGCTGGGTAATGTTTACTGGCAGAACTGACCAACTGAAGGAGGGCTGGGACCTGTTCCTGCTGGGATGTGCCCCTGTTGGGATGTGCCCCTGCTGGGACATGCTCCTCCTGTCACAGCTCCATGAGGAGCTGTGTCCATCAGGAACTGGAGTGCAGGACAGGTGGCCACGGGTGCATATTGAAAGAAGAGAAATCTAAATCAGATGTATGGGAGAAATTCTTCCCTGGGAGGGTGGGCAGGCCCTGGCACAGGTGCCCAGACAAGCTGTGGCTGCCCCATCCCTGGGAGGGTCCAAGGCAAGGCTGGACAGGGCTTGGAGCAACCTGGAAGGTGTCTCTGGTGGAACAAGATGGGCTTTAAGGTCCCTTCCAACCCAAACCCATGACTCTGTTATCCTGTAATTCCATGATTCTAAGCAGGGTGGCTTTGCCAGAGAGGATTGAGAAGAACTCATCCCACCCACCCCTCCTGCCCAGGACCACCCCAGCAGGCCCCACCTCACCTCCTTGTCCTTCAGCCCCAGGAGCAGCACCTCCTCCATGAGGGTGAGCCTGATGTCCTTGGAGTCATCAGGGTTGTCCTCACCGGGCTCCCTGTCCACGGCCCCCTCCTCCTCCTCGTCCTGCCTCTTGTCCGAGCCCCTGCCCGTGTCCCCGCGGCGGCCACGGTGGGTGAGGGTCGTCATGTCCTGCTCCTGCTGCCCACGGGGGGCACACCTGCTCTGGACACCCCCAAATCCACACCCCAAACTCAGATTCCAAGCCCAGACTCCAAAGCCAGTCCCCAACCCCAGACCCAGACCACGATCCCAAACCCCAAACGTCAAATCCAGATCCCGACTCCAAATCCAAACTCCAGATCCCAACCCCAGACCCGAGGGGGGCACAGCCCAGGACAAGGGACACTGGCACCTTCCACCCAGGGATTCCCAGCTCCCCCTTCCCAGGAGGGGTTGGCAGGACGGGGGTGCTGGAGGGGATCAGCCCGGGCACTGGACGGGCCCGCACTCCCGACAGAGGCGGGTCCTGCCCCGGGCAGGACGGGGGGCACCGGCGGCGGCCCGAGGGGCTCCATCCCGGCTTCATCCCACCCCTCCCGGTTCCTCCTCCCCCCGGCCCAGCCAAGCTCCAGCCCCGTTATGGAGCTGCGCCTTCACCTCCGCACCCCCGAGGTCGCCACCGCGGGGTCCGGGGCTGACAAACCACCCCCGTTCCCTCACCCCGGCCCGAAAGGTCTCCCCGGTGCCCCCGCTCCCTCGCCCTGGCCCGGAGGATCCCCCGTTCTCTCACCCCGGCCCGAAAGGTCTCCCCGGTGCCCCTGTTGTCTTACCCCGGCCCGGAAGGTCCCCCGTTCTCTCACCCCGGCCTGGAGGATCCCCCCGGTGCCCCCGTTCTCTCACCCCGGCCCGGAGGATCCCCCCGGCAGGAAAAGCCTCGGCGGGGTCGGGGCGGGGCGGCCGCGGCTTCCTGGGCTCCACTGGCCCCGCCCAGGCCGCAGAGACGACCAATGGGAGCCCGCGCGGGCGGGAGTAGCCAATGAGCGCGGTCTGGAGGCGGGACCATCGCCTGTCAGTCAGGGACGCGGCTCCGCCCCCGCCCGCGTGTCCGCGCGGTGCGTCCCATCCGTGTCCCACCCGTGTCCCACCCGTGTCCCATCCCTGCTACATCCCTGTCCCATCCGTGTCCCCTCCGTGTCCCACCCGTGTCCCATCCGTGTCCCATCCCTGCTACATCCCTGTCCCATCCGCGTCCCATCCGTGTCCCATCCCTGCTCCATCCCTGCTACATCCCTGTCCCATCCCTTTCCCGTGTGCGGTCCCGTCCCATCCCTATGCCATCCGTGTCCCATCCCTGTCCCGTATGCGGTCCTATCCCATCCTTGTCCCATCCCTGTCCGTCCCGTCCCGTTCCTGCCTCCCGTTCCAGCCCCACCCCATCCCACTCCCACCCCATCCCATCCCATCCCGCCCCATCCCATCCCATCCCATCCCACCCCACCCCATCCCTCTCGGCGCTAACGGCACCCGCAGCCAACGGTGAGCTCTGTTTAATAGCGGAACCATAAACAGACATTCCTAATTTAAAACTCCAAACGCACAAGAAACCTCCAGCTGTGCCCCCCTGTGCGGGGGAAAGGCTTCCCTCCATTCCCTGCCATTCCCTGCCTTTCCCTCCCGGCACCCGGGAATCCACAGGGGGTTGGTGTCCAACCTCTGCAATGAACCCTTCAGGTGCATCCAGGTTTTCCCAACACTCACACACCGGAACAGCCACTGCCACAGCACTTTGGAATTGCACATGGATACATGGCAGCAGAAATCCCTGTGTTCTGGCTTGGACCCTGGAATTACAGGCAGCAGAAATCCCTGTGTCCTGGCTTGGAACCTGGAATTACAGGCAGCAGAAATCCCTGTGTTCTGGCTTGGAATCTGGAGTTAAAGGCACAGAGAATGCTGGTTTGTCACCTGTGTGGTGCCTTCGGTCTGGAAGAAACACAAAACATCAAACCAACTCCTCAAACTCAACTGTCCTGGCAGGAAAAGCAAACACTGTAACCAGAACACTGGAACACACTGGAACAGACAGAAAAGGTCTGGGAATCACCCCAGGACTGGGCAGGTTTTGTGGCAGGATAAATTCCTCAGCTTGAAACCACAATCCAAAGGCACTGGTGGCACCTTGTGCTGGGGAATGAGCTTTACTCTGTCACCATCAGGACCTGGACATGCCTTGAGATGGAGTCAACCCTCACATCCCCTGATCAGGGTTTTCTGTACAAAATGAGCCCTGAATTCTTCAGCTGAGCTTCCTGACATTTTCTTCCCTTAAAACACACTCCCTTGGGAACTGCTTAGGGAGCAGAACAGATCCCTGACAACCAACAGACACATGGAACAACCAAGTGGAGGTGGTGTGGAGGAGAACTCTGGCCAGCCAGGAGGGTGGCAGCTAAAACGGCTCCTTGGGCTCGCTGAGCTTCCTCCTCTTGGGCAGCAGGTCCTGGCTGGAGGAGAGCTCAGCCTGGTGAACCTGCCAAGGGAAAACCAAGTGGGAATTACAGGGCTCTGAGGTGTTTGGACAGGGCACAGGCCACCCTTGACCTGGGCCCTGCCCAGATGTGCTGGGCCTGCAGGAACAGCTGGATAATATTTTCTGGCAGGATTGATCAGTTGAAGGAGGGCTTGGAAATGTTCCTGCTGGGATGGGTTCCTGCTGGGATGGGTTCCTGCTGGGATGGGTTCCTGCTGTCACAGTTCCACCAAAATGGGCTGTGCTCACCAGGAACTGCAGTGATAGGACAAAGGGGAGTGGGTTCAGATTGACAGAGGGGAAATTTTGGTCAGATATCAGGGAAGAAATTCTTCCCTAGGAGGGTGGGCAGCCCCTGGCACAGGTTGGGCAGAGAAGCTGTGGCTGCCCCTGGATCCCTGGAAGTGTCCAAGGACAGGTTGGAAGGGGCTTGGAACAACCTGGGCTGGTGGAACACGTTCCCATCATCAGTGGAATTTGGTTCAATGCATTCCCAAGAGGATATAAACCAAAACTGATGCATCTTCCTCAGCCTTTGTTACCTGCATCAACTTGGGAACAGAATTCCTTCTGACACTCAGAATCCAAATGTGTTGAACTTTATGGGAATTTGGGGTTCAAGCTCAGAGTTTTATTCACTGTTTGGAACAGAAAAAGGCTTAAAGAACAGAAGGAGAAAGAACTAAAGAAAAAGTGGTACTAACAAGGCAGCTTTGAAATATCTTTCCACTCCTTGTCCTGCTCTCTGACACGACCAGCTCTGAGGTTTTACGAGCCAACTGATCCACCTGGAATCAGAAAACAGACGTTGCCTTGTGACTGCAGCAGCAAACACACATCAGAGAGCACAGCAGGGCCCAGTGCTGGGGCACTCACTGCTCCCTGCAGTGCCTGAGCCAAAACTCAAATCCAGGAGGACTGAAGTTATTACAACCCATGGAAGTCAACAGCATTCAGAGCTGGGTGTGCTGAAGGGCCCTGGCAGAGAGAGGCATTTGTTGGTTTGATACAGTAAATCCCTCACACACTTTACCTACAGCTCCTCTGTTTTAAGAAATCTCAAGGACCTGTGAGAACCACCTTTAAATGTCACCATTTTCTACGTGCAGGGAACATAACCTGAGTTATAAACTTGAATTTTAAGGTTTATAAACAGGCTTTGGTCTGTCAGAATCAGCAGGGAAGTTTCTGTCAGGGCAGTTTATTAACATGGGAATTACATTCCACTTTCAATAACAGTCACAGCATCTGTTTGGTTGCAGAACTGTGTTACAGAGGAACAGCCTCTTGATTGCTTTAAAATGTTTTTGTAAAACACCAGGAAGTGAATGTAAAGGAATTTTGTTGCTGAAAACAGTGACTGTGTGGGTAAGGCTCGAGCAGATTGCCCATTAATCATTGAGAGAGGAAAGAAGCTTCTCCAAAGCTCTGGAGAAGTTGGAGAGGACTGAGCACAGTTTTCATACCTGAGGATTATCCACATTGGGAGTCTGGATCCCTCCAGCTGGCTCTTCACAAGCCGAGTTTGCTTCTAAGAGAAGGAAAGAGGTGAAGAGTTAAATAAAGCTGTTACCAACAGCCATTAACTGCTAAGGACACACCAGCTCTGCCCCAGGGAACACTCTGGAAATGTTGGGAACAGGCACTTCCAAAGGGCTCCAATTCTCTGTGTCCAGCACGTCCTGAATTCCACCAAGCATTAAACTCATCCTCTAACTCAGCCATTCCCTATCCCAACCTCCAGCCACAGGCTCCAAAGGGATGCTCATGCCAGGATCTCTGGAAGAATGGGATTGATCCCCTCACACACTAAGGGCTCCTTTGCAGTGGGATTTGACTCCAAGTGTGGAGCCTCAGGAGCCTGTTTTGTGCTGTAGGATGGAGAAAAGGCCCCACTGGGCCCCTCTGGCCCAGCTGCTGCCCCTTTTGAGCCCACCCACCCCTCGTGTTTGTGCCCAGCCAGACAGTTCCAGCTGCACAGCCCTGGCACTGCCACAGCTGCAGGAACAGGCCCCGAAGGAGGAACACTCAGTTCCAGACATTTCTGTTGCTGTTTCCAATTCCTGCTGCTTTTTTTCCCTAGGATACAGATAAAAGCATGGAATGGTTCAGGATGAGTGTGCATCAGCTGTGGAAACAACAGAGGAATTTCAGGGTTTCCCTCTCTCACAGTTCCTGTAAATAAAACACTGACAAACTCCCCAAGACAAGCAATTTGCTGGATTTTTGCAAGGTTTGGGAACTTTTATGACTTTTTAAGAAGCATCAGATTCAGCTTGTTGTGGTTATTGCAGTTCTGCAGCCTCATAGCACAGTCAAGATAAAAATGCTGACCTACCTGTGCCTTTTCTTACCCATTTCCATGACTGTTTGTGGACAGCATGGAAAGGGGAGCTGGTTTGGCAAAGCTGCACATGTCACTTCTCAAAAACCCCAACCCAACACTTGAAATGCTTTCTGAAAATGGGTCCCAGGATTGTCTGGATGTTTCTGTACAGTCTCTCCAAGAGGAGCAGATCAACAAGCAGAAATTCCATCTTCAGTTTGTCTGGCAGCAAAGTCCAACCTTCAGGCCCCTGGGCTATACTGGGAAATCTGAACACAAATCATCTTCTTTTCCTCCTGGTTTTAGTAACATCTTCAAAGGAAGTTCCTGAGATCCCTGAGGATAATTTGCTGTCCCATGGTTTGAGCTGGAGGCACTCTGGGTCACATCTTGTGCTCTGGTTTAGAATGCCCAGCAGTGGGGAGCTCCCAGGGCACGTTCCTGGGGCAGCTGTGGGCAGGCTGGTGGAGCCAGCACAGCTATTTCATCCCAGTTTGCCACTGACAGAGGTTCCAGTGTCAGGGAAAAACACTTCAGGAAACTCCTTGTTCCAAAGGTCACACTTTGCTAGAACTTGTAGCTATTACAATTAAAATTCTCCTATGAAGAAGGGCTGGGAGAGTTGGGATTGTTCATCCTGGAGAAGAGAAGGCTCCAAGAAGACCTTAAAGACCCTTCCAGTGCCCAGTGGGCTCCAAGAGTGCTGGAGAGGGACTTTGGACAAGGGCCTGGATTGACAGGAAAAGGGTTTCCCACTGCCAGAGGGCAGGATTAGGTGGGATATTGGGAAAAAATTCTTCCCTGTGTGGATGGTGAGGCCCTGGCACAGGTTTCCCAGAGAAGCTGTGGCTGCCCCACCCCTGGAAGTGTCCAAGGCCAGGTTGGACAGGGCTTGGAGCAACCTGGGATAGTGGAAGGTGGGGCAGGGGGTGGAACTGGATGAGCTTTAAGGCCCCTCCCAACCCAAACCATTCTGGGATCGATTCTATGATTGTAAAAAAGTGCACTTGGAATTGTCAAGAAGCTTCATGTGGGAAGGGAATAACAGTAAAAACAGCAACAAGGATGACAGAAAAGCCAAACAAATTTTTGTTAAAATATAAACCTCATTAAATTTAGTTATTGACAAAATAGAACAAAAGGTGAGAGTTTTTGAACAGTAACATGAAAACATGTTACTGACCCTGTGCTTCACAGAACAAAGCCATGACAGAAAATAGACATAGTGATAAACCTGAAGAAAACAATTGAATATAGAAAATTGAGGGGTTTTCTTTCAGTAATATCAGGAAAGACACAACTCAGAGACTTGGGAATATACAGAAGAGTTACCTCGAACTTCAGAAATACCCTCATGATTCTCCTCCTCCACTTTGTTGTTCAAGACAGGATCTTCCTGGATTAAGAAACAGGAAGGAAGGTTTTTATTCAGGTGCTTGAGGCCAGACTTATTAGATGGGTTTTCAGTGGAACAAACTGTGCTGAAATGGCTGATTCTGCCCCAGGATGCAGAGGTTTCACCTGTCCCCATGGCATGAGCAGCCTCTGCTGCTCCCTGTGCTGAGCCACTGGGTCAGTCCTGCTTGAACAGTGACAGGCTGCAAACTGGAGCAGGAAAATTAAGGCAAAAATGGTCTAAAGACAAATTGTCCTGCTTAACAAATCTGGAAACAGAGGGGGTTTATTACTACTGTGAATGCAGTGAAACTATAATGGCTTTTCTAGATAATACATCACAAATTTCAACAAGCTTCACAAAACAGAATCTGTGCTCTTACATCCATGTCCTGGCTCTCCTCTTCCAGATCATCCGTGCCCACCCGCAGAGGCTCCTCAGTCTTTCCCTGCTTCAGGATGTTTTTATCCACGTTCTCCATACGGTGCTTCTCGGTTGTGATCTTCAGTTTCAGCACGTGAAAGGGGGTGGGCACCTCCCCCACGCTCAGGTCCATCGGCTCCTCGTTAAACAGCAGCCCCTCGTACTCGGCCTCCTTGAACCCCGGGGGCTGGTAGTCAGGGGGTGTGACTGCACAGAGGGATTCAGGAAACGTGTTAGAATCAAACAGGTCCTTTTAAAAATAACTGTGAGACTCTTTCACCCTTCAAATACACAGAGTTACTGCTGTGTGTGGGGAGGGGAATAATCAATATTCATCTGGTAGTAAATGAAGTTCTTTTCTCTTTACACAACAGGCAACACCCAGTTAAAGCCATTTGGAACAGGCTGTAGATAAAATAGAAGCTCTGATTTGTCATTGTAAGGAAATAACATACTCTGGAAGCAGAGCCAGATATTTGGGCAGTCACCAAACCAGAACCAGGCTGGCAAATTCTCTTACAGCCTAAATGCACTCTGAGAAACCCCCAGGTGTTCTTAAAACACACCAAAATCCCAAGTGAAGGCAGAGCCAGGATTGTGTTCCTGCAGCAACATCAAATCCCTTCCCTTGGAGCTCAGAAAGTGTCGTGAGAAAAAGCCAGAGGTGAAATAACACCATTTTTAACCAGTCCCAGCAACCAGCAAGATGACACAGTCAGACATTTCTTAGGATTGTTTTCCAGTGTTTGGGCAGAGCTGGTGGATGAAGGGAAGGGGGAGAGGCACCTTCATCATAGTACAGGAGCTTCATGGTCAGGCAGACGTCGCTGGGCAGCGGGCTCAGGGTCTGCATCAGCACGAAGATCTTGCGGATGAGGAGGACACTGGCCCTCTTGGTGTCTGCACAGGTGATGGTGGAGTCCCACCTGTCCTTGCTGCAAACACACCAGTCACATTTTGGGGCATTTTAAATGCAGATAAACAGTTTCTGGCATTCAGAGACAGGACTGTTTTACAGGGGAGCATCACATTGATTGCCTGAGGCCTGAGGGTACAAGCACTGCAGGTCCCAACCCTGCCTGAGTGACCTGCCTGTCTCTGCCCCTTGGAAATCAAATCCTGGGCCAGGGACACCTTGGGAGGGTGTGGGATCAGCACCTGGGGCCAGGTGCTGTACAGCCCTTTGAGATCAGCTCAGTTGGTTAAAACCTGGTTGCAATAATGCCAAGGTCATGGGTTCAATCCCCTGTGTGGGCCATTGACTTCAGAGCTGGACTTGATGACTCCTGTGGGTCCTTCCAACTCAGAATAATCTGTGATTCTACATCACACTTAAATGTCCAGAGTGAAAGAAGGAAAAAATGAGGTACTTGTGAAAGCCCCAGTTCTGCAAAGTTTATCTACTTGCTTTAAATTTACCTTTTCCCTAAATAAAGTAACACCATTGACTTGGACACAAACTTTGGCTGGTAAGAAATTGTGCCCAAGTGACTCTTGGCATCCAACTCCACCCTTGCCGTGCTGCCATCCCACCAGCAGCTGAGCCAAACCCCACCTGAATGCTAAAAACACTCCCCCTCTGCCCCCCTGCTCCTCAGAGTGAGGCACCAGAGGACCAGCACAGGGCAGGCACTGGGAATTATTTCCTTGGAATTATTTCCTTTCTTCTGGAAACTCTCCCTGAACTGCAATGGCTTCAAAGCTCTCACCCCTCCACAGCTGGTTCTGTCCTGCCACACTGAGGGGGCAGAGAAACAGGATCACACCCACATCTGCTCACTCAGATCTCACAGCTATTTTCAAATTAATCTGGCAGGAATTTGTGCTGTTCCACTCTGAGGAAACCAAGACTCACATCCCCTTCCACAGTGCTTGTTACAACCCCTGTCACAGGTGAGTGACCAAACCCAGCCCAGGGGACCCAGGTCTGCAGCACTTAAATTTCTTTTAATTAAGAATCAGGAGGGAAGCTGGGAGGAGTTTGTTAGGGATGAGCTCACTCCAGTTCAATGGCTGGGGATACCCAGTGTGGTGATGGGGACCTTGACTGTGCCTGTTCTGCTTTGCCCAGTGCAGTTCACATTTCTATTGTGTTTTCCACGTATTTTCTATCCTTTCTGCTAAATGAGAAATTTCCTGTAACATTCAGGATCTTCAGGTAAGTAAATCTGGTATAAAGTTCCACTCTGGAATATCCAGGGCCTGGTCAGAGAGTACCAGACTGACATTAAGCATCATCCTTTGAGTAGAGATTAAAATTGTGAGTGTAATCAGGCAAAATGACTAATTGTATTTTAATGTCTGAGCTGGTAGAGAATGCTGGAAAAAATCAGTCCTAAGATCCAGAATTCAAAAAGGAACACCCAAACAGATAAACCCCAAAGGTTCTGACATCCAGGTGTATGCAAAGGGACTGGAGAAGCACAGAGCAAACCCAAGGGGCTGTACCTGCCAAAATCCAGGAGTGGCCCATTGTGGGTGTACTTGAACTTGAACTGGTAACACTCTGTGACTGTCTGCAAACAAAGCCAGGGGTTACTGAACCATCAGCCAAGCAAAGTCCTGCTGCTGCTCTGCCTGGTGATCTATTAAAGGGAAGAACTACAGCCCAGCCCCTGCCCTGCACTGAACAAGGTTCTTAATGCTCTAACAATTAACAGAAATCATGTATGTAACTGTCAGCAAATAAAAATGATGATTTTGTTCCAGGAATTGCCACGATAAAACACACTGAAATATCAGCTAAAGTTTTTAGCACCAAATATTTGGATTTTAGTTGTTGGGGAAATGTCCCAGGCACAGAACAGACATGGTGACACCTCGTGGTGTCTGAGTTTCCCACAAACCTCCATAAATCTGTGAGGCAGAGTCAGGATGAGGCACCTTCATGGGCATTTCACTCTGCAGTGACACTTGAGTTTCTTGCACTGGCCTGGGAACAACCTGGCCCTGGATGCTCCAAGGCAATTCCAACTGGCTCCAGTGATTTTCACACTGGATATTCTAACATCTCCTTCTCTAAAAAATGTGCCTGTGAAGTCCTACTGCCCACACCCACACCTCACTCTATCCCTGCTATCATCATCACCCAATGAAACAACCCAGCAGATTTACCTGAGGATCCTCTGGGTGGTTATAGACCTGTGTGTTGAAAGGAAAGAGGGACCAGAGTAAGAACTGTTTGTCTCTCAAAGGATATACCTTAAACAACTTTTCAGAGATACTTACAGCCAGGACAATCTGTCTGAGCTGCCAGAAGCATGAACAGAACAAAAAAAGAACATTAGATTTATTTCACAGCCCATTTCTGCTGACCAGTTTTATCTCTGGGAACCAACACAGGCAACTAAGGCTTGTTGGAGGAAAAACTTCTTCCTCTTCACTCCTCTTGTTTGAGAGGGTTCAACACCTTCATAGCCTTGACTTTTAGTGCTTCTGTTTACACAGTTTTATCCTGAGATGCCTGTGCATCCCCCACTGCAGCTGGTTTGGCACAGAGCTCTGAACTGCCTGGCCAGAGAGCTCTAGAACTCCACTGGCAACAAAAGCAATGAAATAAATGTTCCAACACAACTTAAATGAGGCTGCAAGACTTACATATTTCTTCTGCAGGGCATCGTAGCATCCCAACATCCTGCAAAAACCAGACCATGTTGGCCATCTATGGCTATTGCCACTGGATTCTGATCAAAACAGCATCAAAAATGAAATTCTTGTGTTTACTCTTATTGATTCAGAGCAATAAATGAAATTCTTGTGTTTACTCTTATTGATTTAGAGCAACAAATAACACTTATTCCATTATTCTACCCTATACAAGCAGCTACTGCCTTTCTAACACCAAACCATCCCAACCTCTTGGGAGAATAATTAAACATATAACCTGTGAGTAAGTGATTAATCAGTAAAAACATGTTGCAATTCTTCAAACACCCTCTAACATGTTCCCTGCTCAGTGAGCAGCTTGGCCTGGAGTCCTTCCCAAGGGGGTTGGAGTGAGAGGAGCTTTGAGGTCCCTTCCAATGGTTCCACCATAACCATTTCCTTTGTGTCTGGGCACACCCAGGAGGGAATCTGTGAGCACTGACAGTGCCTGCAGGAACCAACATACCATTTCACCAGCTGGGAAGAGCCAGGGCAGTTCTTGTCTTCCCTCAGGATTTTGACACAGACATCTCAAAAAAAATTAAAAAAAAAAAGCACATGTTTAATTAGGACAAAATGCAACTAAAATTGATGTTCATTCCCTCTAAAATTGATGTTCATTCCCTCCAAAATTGATGTTCATTCCCTAAGAGCACATACCAAAAAGGGACTAAAATGAACATTACTGACAGGGGTGAGCACAGTTTCAGTTGCTGAGTTTGCACCAGCACTAAAACATTCAATTAATGCCTCAGTGAAGGTTCCACCACAGGCACTGAAATGGTTTCCATTCATTACAAAGACCAAGTGGCTCTAAAAACACACAGTAACACAAACAGATCCTGCAGGTTCTCCCAGGACCAGGCTGTACCATCCAGGTATCTTGTTCCATAGGCACTCTCAGGGAAGATGCCCCTCAGGTATGTGATGCAGGACACGGCCACTGCCAGCAGCCTCTTCACCAGCATCAGGGACTGCTGCTCCGTGGCCAGGGTTTTAGGAAAAACAATTGCACTCTGGAAAAGCAAAGAAATCAAACTGTATCAGGCCACAGTCCTGCCCAAGGGCTTCATTTTCATTCAACTGAAAAGCATTGCTGTGGTGGTTTATGAAGCTGAGCACATGCCTGACACTTGGTGTTACTGGGTTTAGGACAGAGCTGGTTTTTACCACGTGCAAAACAACAAAATTCAGATTATTTTTCTATTGAGTGTCTTTATTCTTACTTGAAAGGTTGAATTAGCCTGGAATTTCCAAGTGAGGAAATATCTCAGTTATTTGAGCCCAAATTCCCCCCTTTTTCCCACTAAGGAACAGGCTGTGCTGCAAAGGCCAACAAGACCATACCAGGCAATTCCTTTGCTTCTGAGCTGTTGCCATTGTGCAGAGACTCTTCTGCCTGTCAGTGAAACAAGAACACCTGGGTTAGAAGGGCAGCAAGTCCAGCCTGCACTCTGCACTCCCAAGGGCATTCCCTGCACATCCAGACACCTCCTGCACAGCTCAGCAGCTCAAAGAAACCTCTAATTTTCAGGAAAAGGAGCAGGACAGTTTGTCTGATAGTCCCCAGTATCAGATCTTTGACTTTCACAGCAGCACAGCCATCCCCCAAAGATACAGGATGAAGGAATTTGAATATTTATATCTATATTTCTATGAAATAGGAGCCTCCAAAGAGCCTCCATGCTCTTCAGTGCCAACTGGCACCCAGACCACCAGATTTACAAAAGACCTCAAGGAAAGGCTCCTCATGTTTCAAACACCCCTGGGCTTGGGTTGTTTTTATCTGTAATTTAAATGAGTGTGGGAGAAAGAGAACCCTCAGCACCCCTGAGCCCACGTGAGAATTCCCTCAGTCTGGAAAAATGAAATGCAGCCACTCCCCGGGGCATGGAAAACACCAGTCCCAGGTGGGAGGGGGGGTCTGGCCGGGCAGGGCCCCAGCAAAGAGCCCGAAACCTCCCGGGCACAGCAGGCTGGGGGGGCAGGAGTGGGGCAGGAGTGGGGCAGGGAGCGCGGTCAGCTCAGGGAACACAACAGAGAGATAATGAGGCAAAGTGAGGAGGGAGGAGAGAGGAGGGCAGGGCAGGGCAGGGCAGGGGCGGCAAAACTGCGGGGCTGAGAGTGAGGGAAATGGCGATGGCAGAGTGAGGGCGATGGTGGAGTGAGGGAGAGGTGGGGAGAGCTGAGGGAAAGGGTGACAGGAGAGATGCTGAGGATGAGGAGCTGAGGGCAGGGACAGAGGGCAGGGACAGAGGGCAGGGACAGAGGGCAGGGACAGAGGGCAAGGACTGAGGGCAAGGACTGAGGGCAGGGACTGAGGGCAGGGGCTGAGGGCAGGGACTGAGGGCAGGGACTGAGGGCAGGGACTGAGGGCAAGGACTGAGGGCAGGGGCTGAGGGCAGGGGCTGCCGAAGGTGAGGACACCCAGCCCGGGCACTGCCGGGACACCCGCCCTCACCCTCAGGCAGCACCGAGCGACCTTCTCCAGCCTCCGCCTCCTCCGGCCCCGCCGCGGCTCTGCCCGCGCTCCCCTCACGGCCCCGCGCGCTCCGGGAGGGCAGGATCGGCCCGGGGAGAGCCGGGATCGGCCCGGGCAGTGCCGGGATCGCCCCGGGCAGTGCCATGATCCTCTCATTCCATGATTTTATGATTCTGTGATTCCACGATCCAGTAATTCCATTATTTTATGACCCCGTGATCTCACGCTCCTGTAATTCCATGATTTTATGCTCCCGCCATCCCACGCCCCTGTAATGCCACGATTTTATGATCCCACGACCCTGTAATTCCATGACTTTATGCTCCCGCCATCCCACGCTCCTGTAATTCCATGATTTCCCTCCCGCCTCCCCCCTCACCAGGCCCCGCTCCTCCCGCCGGGCCGCGCCGGAAGTGGCCGCTCTGTCTCCATGGCAACGGCCGGAAGCGGCGGGCCCGGCGGGGACGGCGCCATGTCGGCCATGTCTGCGGGCGGCGGAGCGCAGCGGGACGCGGCGGCCGCGGGCGGGTGAGCGAGGCCGAGGGGGCTCTGCGGGCCCGGGGGAACCCGCGGGGGCAGCGCCTGAGCCCCCTCCGTGTGTTTTTCAGGCGCCGCAGCAAGTGGGACCAGCCGGGCCCCGCGCCCACGTTCCTGCTGCCCGGCACGGCGCCGCTGCCCGGCCGCCCGTTCCCCGGCGGGGGCGGCGATGGCGGCGCCGCCGTGGCCGGGTCCGAGAGCTCCGCGGCGCCCTCGGGAGCGCTGGATGCGGCCGCGGCCGTGGCGGCGAAGATCAACGCGATGCTCATGGCCAAAGGGAAGCTGAAGCCGGCGCCCAGCACGGCGGACAAGGTGGGCGGGCGAGCGGGGGGCGGTGGAGTTGGGGGCAACAGAATCGGTCAGAAAAGCTTAAAAATATGTTTTCTCAGCATGACGGAAAGCGGTGGCACAGCTGCGGGGACAGCCCTTGCCAGGCTTTTACCCCCAGGGAGATGGAAGAGCTTTTTTCCATGGAATTGCAGAACGTTGTGGGTTGGAAGGGGCCCACGAGGAGTCCAGCCCTTTGGGTGTTTTTCCTGAAGTGTTTTCCAGGTGGCGGAGCTGATGGAAAACCCGCTGTGTAAAACAGCCCCTTTAAAACGTGGGACCAAATTATTTTTGTACTTAAACGAAGTTCCCAGCTGGGTGGCCGAGGCCTGAGCGGCTCGTTCAGGCTCTGCTCGGCCCTGCCCTGAGCCCTGGAGGGGCTCAGACTGGCCCTCCGTGTCCTTCCCTGCCCTAAAGCCACTGGACCTTAAGCCCATTTCCCACTTTCAGTCTCGTCTTGCTCTTCTGCACATTCTCAGCCTGCCCTAGAGCCGAGTTTCAAGTTTAACAGAATTCCAGACTGGTTTGGGTTGGGAGGGACCTCAAAGCTCATCCTGTTCATGGGCAGGGACACCCTCCACTAGCCCAGGGTGCTCCAAGCCCCATCCAGCCTGGCCTTGGGCACTTCCAGGGGTGGAACAGCCACAGCTGCTCTGCCCACCCTCCCAGGGAAGGGTTTGTTCCCAATATCCCACCTGACCCTGCCCTCTGGCAGTTTCAAACCATTCCCCTTGTTCTGTATAAAAAGTCTCTCTCCCTCCTTTTTTAAGCCTCCTTTGGGCACTGGAAGGGGCTCTCAGGTCTCCTGGAGCTTTCCCTTCTCCAGGTGAGCCCCCCCAGCGATCCCAGCCTGGCTCCAGCTCTTGGAGCATCTCCAGGGCTCCTCTGGGCTCCCTCCAGGGCTCCTCTGGGCTCCCTCCAGGAGCTCCACACCCCTCACATGTCTCAGTTCCCACCCAGAGTTGTCCAAAACAGAAAGTTAACAAGACAAGTGGGTTGTCCTGGTGTGTTGTTCTCCTTTTTCACCTGCATCTCTCAGTTCTGCCCTGAGTGGGTCCTTTTGCTGTTGGTTTGGGTCACAGATTAGTGGGAAATGGTCACAAATTCCCTGCAATGCACAAAGTTCTTCTCTTACATGTGTTGCTGTTGGCAGGAAACGTCCAGTGATGACATTTCCAGAGTAATTAACTCTGATGACACTTCAGATTTGGGAGGGAATGGAAACTTCAGGGGCTGCAGGTTAATGAATATACTATTTTATATACTATTTTTTATAAAAAGTGGAAGAGTGGAGCAGTTTGCTGTCTGTGCAGTGCACTGGAGTCCCTCTGTAGCTGCACCTCTGTGCAAGTGTTTCCTGTGATGTTTGTGAGAGTGGGTGGGTGTTACTGGAAGGTTCTGTTATTTTATAGAGTCTTGGTCTATGTTTACAAGCCCCAAAATGAATTTCAGCATTTTTAGAAGGCTGAACTAACTCCATACACTGAGAAAGCTCCAAGGTCTTTGTGGTGACTCCAACTCTCCTGGGATTCTTGGTGTGGAGATACACAAAAAGTGTCTCAAAAACAGATGGGGGGAGTGTGGGGTGAGCTCAAACCTTGGTGGAAATTGTAAATTCTGTCTCTGCACAGGGAGCTGAGATAAGAAGGAGCTACAAACATGACCTGCATGTTCCATTAGTCTCAGGTTTCTGTCAGAGCTGCCAGTTCAAGTGTGAGATACCTCAGTTTCTGTTTCAGCCACTACAGCTCAGCTCTGCCTCAGAGCAGGAGATTAATTATTGTATTAAATGTGCTGCAGATAAAGCCAATGTGTTTCTCTGGGCTCAGGGTTGTGAACAGGCAGCTCCAGCAGTGGGTACAATGTGCTTCCTCCTGATGTGTGTAAAGATTTGGGGTTCAACAACCAAAAAAGGTGAATGGGAAGGACATCCTGAAAGGGGCAAAGAAGGACATTCTGAAAGGGGCAGAGGAGAAGGACATTCACCTCCAGAGCCCTGGGGTCAGTTTGTTCCTGGCCCCACTCTCTGCTTTCCAACCACTGGTATTTTTTGTTGAAGCTGCAGGCTCTGGGCAAAGGTCCAGCCACGAGTAAAAGCAAAGATGACCTTGTGGTGGCCGAGGTGGAGATCAACGACGTGCCCCTCACCTGCAGGAACCTGCTGACCAGGGGCCAGACCCAGGACGAGGTAGGAGCACCCAGGTCAGCCCTGCTGGGCTTGGCAGCTGAGCTGGAGCTCTGAGCTCACAGAACTCCGGGCACTTGTACCTGGAAGGTTAACCCGGCCGTGGTGTTAAAGCAACTTGCAGTAAATTCAGTTCAGTGGTTGTTTTGTTTTGTTTTCTCACAACACTTTGTTTAGTAGTTCATTCCATAAAAGGTTGAATGATGCGATCAGAGCCATTACCAGTCTGAGCGCTTTTTGTTAATGCCTTCTGGTGTTTTTACACACCAGCAGAGTTGAAACTTGGGTGGTTTGTGTGTGCTTTGGTTGTTGTTGTTAATGTGCCCCTGGGGTGTTAAATGGTTGCAGATCAGCCGCCTGAGCGGAGCCGCTGTCTCGACCAGAGGGAGGTTCATGACTGCGGAAGAGAAAGCAAAAGTGGGCCCTGGGTTTGTATTCCTTTTTGTTGTTGTGCTTTTTCTCTCCTCGGGAGGGGAGTTGCTGTGGCTCCTCTTTGTTGTCCCTGAGCGGTGTCACCAGTCCCCTCCCCACTGTGGTGCTCCTTCTTTCCCACCTGCCCAGTATGGAAGGGGGAAATTCCAGCCAAAGCAGCCACAGCCATGACACATCCCCCTGTGCTGGGCTGCTCCACTCAACACTCTCATGTGCACGAGCCAATTAAAGCTCTCAGTGCTGTAACTTTAATGAGATGTGACATAAATAACTCCTGAATCATTTTTCAGTGCAGACTTTGCTTCCTGAGCACTCAAGGAATTTGTATTCCCTTATCTGAAGAGTCTTCCATGTCTTTATGGAAGCCTTTCTGTATCTGATGACTGCAATAAAGTTCAATTAAATCCCTCACTGAATGTTGTCTGGGGGTTTAATGGAATATTTGGCATTTCCTTTCCAGAGATCGACCTTTGTACCTTCATGTGCAGGGGCAGACTCGGGAGCTGGTTGACAGTAAGTCCAGAACTTTCTGCTTTTTCTCTCCTTCTCTGTGATTAAGGGGCTGACTGAGGGGCTCTGCTGGACACAACTGTGTCTGGTGGTGGTAACAGACTCCATTTAAACACTGATAGTGGGATCTCTGCCCAGAAATCCCTGAGGTGCCACCTCCTCCATCTGTCAGGAAACTAAACTTTGGATAAACTACAGGGAAGGTGGGGGGAAAGGGCCAGTTTGGGTGAGCTGGGCAGCTGGGAAGGGCTGACATGGGAATGGGTTTCTTGTTCTGTTAATTAGGAGCTGTCAACAGAATTAAAGAGATCATCACTAACGGGGTGGTGAAAGCAGCCACGGGCTCCAGTCCCACCTTCAATGGGGCCACAGTCACTGTCTACCACCAGCCAGCCCCCATCACTCAGATGACTCCAACTGTTGGCCAAAAACCTCCTTTCCAGTCAGGGGTGAGTAATTCTTTGGTGTGCAGTTCATGGAGCATCACTGGCTGAAAGGTTTACCTGTTACAAGGTAGATGTGTCATGTGCAATTTATTAAACACAAAATAATAAAACAAATAAAGATCAACCCCTCCCTTGTGTGTTGTGCAAACTGGAGGACTAATGAGGCTGAGTCTGGAGAGTGAGACTCAGGGGACAGTGGCCTCCTAAAAGCAAAGGGATGGAGAGAGCAGTCCTGCCTCCAGGAAAGGCAAGGGCTCACTGTGCCATCTGACACTGAACTCTGCTGGGTTCTGCCCTCAGTGAATGCAACATCCTCATTCTCAGGGTGAAATAATTACCTTTGGCTGTTCATTTCCAGATGCATTATGTCCAGGACAAGTTGTTTGTGGGGCTGGAACATGCTGTGCCCACCTTTAACGTGAAGGAGAAGGTGGAAGGGCCCAGTTGCTCTTACCTGCAGCACATTCAGATTGAAACAGGTGCCAAAGTCTTTCTTCGAGGGAAAGGCTCAGGTTGCATCGAGCCAGCATCAGGCAGAGAGGCCTTTGAACCCATGTACATCTACATCAGGTATGGGAGCCTCTTAGAAACACCTGATGGCTGTGGGGAATGCTCAGTTCTGACTGACTTCATGCAGATGAAACAGGGTTTGAACCTGATTGTACTTCAGTAAAGGTGTTCTAACTGATAAAGATGCCAACCATATGGTAACAGGGCAGAATCCCAAATCCCAGGAGGGTTGGAGTTGGAAGGGGCTTCAAGATCATCCAGTTCCACCCCTGCCATGGGCAGGGACACCTCCCACTATCCCAGGGTGCTCCAACCTGGCCCTGGACACTTGGAGGGATGGGGCAGCCACAGCTTGTCTGGGCACCTGTGCCAGGGCCTCACTGCCCCCCCAGGGAAGGATTTCTTCTTAAAGGGCTGGGTCTGACAGGTGGTTGCTGCTGGAAGAAGTAGCTCCCAAATTTGACACAAATATTTGTGCTTAGGAGGTATTTTTTGTTTCTTTTTTCAGTCACCCAAAGCCAGAAGGTTTGGCAGCTGCTAAAAAGCTGTGTGAGAACCTCTTGCAAACCGTGAGTAGCTGTTAAAAACCAGAGATTGGTTGTAGCTTTGGGGTGTGCCTGGTTAAAGACTTTCTGATGCTCTCAGCAAAGCTGTGTCTCTGACTTGCTCACAGGTTTTCCCTTCCAGGTGCTGCTATTTCTTGGACAGTGAATAAACACTTTCCAGGATGGAGCTGTAGTGGTGGAATTTTAGGGGGGAAAAAAGGAAATGCTTCCTGAGCAGAAGTGGGGGTGAGGGCAGGGATTGTCTGCATGCAGACACAAAGGAGTCCTGCTCTTTGCTCCAGCTTTCTGTGCTGTTCAGAGCTGCCCTGGCTGCTCCAGGAAAGAGAAAGTGATTAACAAAAAGAAATCTGGAAAATCTCTCACATGTACACAGAGAAAATGAATTTCTCTCTTAATCTTTTCTGCTCTGAATGCAAATAGAGTAAAATCCTGTGAGACTCTTTCTGTTAATGTTGGTAATTGAGTGTAGGCTGCAAAGTCTCTTTTGAAAAACATGTGGAGGCTTTTTAGATTCTGTGTCTTGTCTCTGTTGGAGTCATTAATTTGCCACTCTCTTTCCTGGGAAAGATTATCCCATATTTTACACAAATCTATCACAGACAGGGGATGTTCACTGGGGTTTTGGTGGGTGGCTTTTAATGTTTAGATTATTGCTGTCCTTGTGCACAGCATATTCTGTCATCAGCAGAAAATATCACAGGTTTGTGGGGATTGCATAAAGGTTAATTGAGTAAATAGATTTTTTTTAATAATCTGTGAAAATTCCCTGTAGGTTCACGCCGAGTACTCCCGATTTGTGAACCAGATAACCCCTGCAGTTCCCTTGGCAGGTAAATGACAGCACTCATGCACTTCCCACTCCAGTTTCTTTCACATTTGGTGTTTAATTGGGTATTTTGGCTGATTTGGCTGATTTTTCCCCCCTCTCTCTCTCTCCCCAGGCTTCACCCAACCTGCCACCATCAACAGCGTCCCCTCCCAGCCATCCTATTACCCCTCCAATGGGTACCAGTCTGGTTATCCTGTTGTGCCCCCTCCTCAGCAGCCTGTCCAGCCTCCCTATGGGGTGCCTGGCATCGTGCCCCCTGCAGTGCCCCTGGCACCCGGCGTCCTGCCAGCCCTGCCCACGGCAGTGCCACCTGTGCCCACGCAGTACCCGATACCTCAGGTCCAGCCTCCAGCCAGCACTGGCCAGGTACTGCCCTGGGGGCACTTCATCAGCTGGTCTTTGGCAACCAGAAAGTTCTTCAGTGGTTCCAGACAGAGGGTTCTTCTTTAGGACTCTCTTTTTTGGTTTTTGCTTTGCTGATGCTTCTTTCTAAGCAGCTCAACAGTTGTTTGGGTGTCCAGACTGCATTTTTCATATGCCCTGTTAACACCAAGGTCATTTTCAGGGGCTGGTGGGTTGTTTTTGAAGTCTAATCACACACAGGCTGTGATGCCCCTTAATTCTGACTGGCTTCATTCAAATGAAACAAGTTTTGAACCTGATTTTGCTTTAATAGTTGTGTCTCTAAAGTGATAAAAGGTGTTTGGTAGTGGGGGAATCCCAGAATGGTTTAGTTTGGAAGGGACCTTAAAGCTCACCCAGTCCCAGGTACATGAGCTTGAGTTACAGATAAGGGTTAGTTTGAGGTGGGAGCATCCTATAAATTAAATGATTTATCTTAAAGCTGTGAACTATTTTTACAGCTTCTGTTACATTTTCCAAAGACAAACTAGTTGTGTTCTGCTCCCCTGTATGAAACTACGTTGAGATAATACTTTCTGTGCATCATACCAAATTTTTCTTGTGTTTTGTCTCCACCTTGTGCATGCCAGAGTCCACTGAGTGCTCCTTTCCTTCCTGCTGCCCCAGTAAAACCCAGCCTGCCAACTGGTGCTCAGCCACAGGTGCAGCCCCACCCGCAGGGCCAAAAGCGACGCTTCACGGAGGAGCTGCCTGAGGAGCGAGAGTCAGGCCTGCTGGGATACCAGGTGGAATAAAATCAGCAATTTGCCTTCCTGCCCCAGAGCAGAGCTGGGTTGGAGAGAGGTGTTCCTGTGGCAGGAGCTGTGCAGGGCCTTGGGCACAGGGCAGCACTTGGTCCAAAGCAGGGGGATCGGGCTGTGGTGTCTTTGAGTGGGTGCACTGTTTAAGCCTGGCCTAAGTGTCTTCCAGTGCCTTCCATACCCTCAGCCTTGGCCAGACTCCAGCAGTGCATTCAGCTCAAAGACATAACAACAGCATGGGACTTGCTTGCTGTAAAGGGAGATTATTTGGGGGTTTATTCCATTTTTTCTGGGTATTTCAAGTGTCTTCTTTGAGGAGTGGGAGGGAAATGTGGTAGTAACTTCCAGATTTTCCCATTTCCCTTTCTTGCAGGTTGCACTTGAGAGGATTTCAAGAAGCCTAGTTTTAGAGATTAATTTATGTTATTTTTTTTAGATAGCAAAGGTTAGGTGATACTAAGAAAAGTAATGTTGAGTTCTTCAGATTTTTGTGGGAGAAAAGGGAGTGTCTGCAAATGCTTCTCTGGTGGTGACACCCCTGTCACAGGCAGAACCCTTCATAAAATCTTTGCCTGGAGGCAATAAGGAACTGCCTGTGTGTCAGAGCTCATGTTGGTATCTGGAGCAGATTCCTGTGGCATGAGGCTCAGAATTAGCTGAGTGAGGAGTCAATAGGTGAGCCCTGCAGGAAGCTGCTCTCTTGATTGTCCTCAGCAGCTGAAAAGCTGCAGGAGGTGGTGGAGTGTCTGTTTCTTACCAAGTTGCCCTCAGCACTTTAGGAGAAAGCATTTTGTGTCCCAGTGGTGCTTAGTGGTTTCTCCCTGGAAAGTTGGGTGTCCTGACAGTATCATTAAGGAGCTGGAGCCTCTGTTGTAGTGGGAGATGTGCTAATGCCGTGTGTTTTTCTGCTCATAGCATGGACCCATTCATATGACTAATTTAGGTACAGGCTTCTCCAGTGCGAGCGAACTCGAGGGAGCCGCGGCGAAGGCAGCAAGTTCCTCAGGAAAGGAGAGAGAGAGGGACAGGTGAGTGAGCAAATAAGGATGTCCAGGACTTCTGGGTCTGAGGGAAGGGACTGGAGCAGGTCCAGAGAAGAGCAACGAGGCTGGAGAAGGGACTGGAGCACAAGCCCTGGGGGGAGGGGCTGGGGGTGGGGGGGGGGGGCTCAGCCTGGAGAGGAGGAGGCTCAGGGGGGACCTCAGCACTCTCCACAACCCCCTGCAGGGATGTTGGACCCAGGGGGGTTGGTCTCTTCTCTCAGCCAACCAGCAGCAGGACAAGAGGGGCTGAAGCTCTGCCAGGGCAGGTTTGGGTTGGAGATCAGGAAGAAATTCCTTCCAGAGAGAGTGGTCAGGCCTTGGAATGTTCTGCCCAGAGAGGGGGTGGATTCTCCATCCCTGGAGGTGTTTAAGATGAGACTGGAAGTGGCACTGAGTGCCCTGGGCTGGTAATCACAGTGGGGTTGGATCAAGGGTTGGGCTTGGTGATCTCAGAGGTCTCTCCCAACCCAACTGATTCTGTGATTCTGAGGCTGATTTCAGACCTGTGTTTCATGACTGTAACTCGTGGGACACAGCCATCCAGCCAGTTCCTCACCCCTCTATCAGTCAGTCCATCCATCCTTCCATCCAATCCATTCCTGCCCCATTTGGAGATGGGAATGCTGGAGAGGACAGTGTTGAACAGACCTCCAGGTGGAGCCATCAGTTCCTCTGCTCCACTCACTCCATTGGAGCATTGGATGAGTCAGGCAATTAAAAGTTCAGCTCCTCAGGCCAAGGGCTGAGTTAGGGTTTTGTTTTGTATTACCTTTGACTCTTTGCTTGTTTAAAAAAGGAAAAATAAGGGCTTGTGTTGCTCCAAACAGGCAGTTGATGCCTCCACCAGCTTTTCCTGTCACTGGAATGAAATCGGAATCTGAGGAAAGGAAAGGTGCGGGGTCTTTGCCAGGCAACCATGGTGAGTGCAGAGTCACATCCCCTTGTCAGGCCACTTTCCTTTCCCAAATGAGTTGGTGCTGCTTTTAACATGTGTTTAAACTGGTGATTGGATTTCTTTTTTGGCTGTTCTTTATTGATGTGCAAAGCAGGTGACATTGCACTGCTCTAAAATCAGTGATGTTGGAGGTGATGAGAACAGGGTGATTAGAGCACAGGGTGATTAGAGCACAGGGTGATTAGAGCACAGGGTGATTAGAGCACAGGATGCTTCTCAAAGCTTTAATAAATACCTGCGTGGCAGAGAGGAGTGTAGTGAAGTGAGGGACTAAAGCCCAGGGAGGTTTGGCCCCTGGGTGAGCAGGGAATGTTGTAGATTATTGTGACACAGACACCGTGTGGCTTCGACTTGTGAGCAGCTGCCTCAGGCACTGAGGAGTGTTGGTGGAAGTTCTGCTCAGGCGTGAGTTTGCACCCAGGAGTTGTGGCTGCAAACAACCCAAGTGCTCTCAGCTTTCCTCCCTTGCCAGGGCTGTCACTCAGCAAGTGTTTGAGCTCAGTCAGACACGGTTGTCCAACTCTGTGGGCAGTTCAGTGCTTTCAGCTCTGCAGGTGCATCACGTAGCCTGTTCATCCTTAGCCCTTCTGCAGCCTTGCTCCCAGGGACTGCTCTCCTGTTAGCTTCCTTTTGAGCAAAATTCCCACTACTTTTCTTGACATGTTGATCTCTTTATCAGTGAAATTGCCCTGGCTGGGACCCATTTGCTAACTTGACCTTTTTTGTGTGTTTCTTTCTTGTTTCTCTGTTCTCTTACATGGTTCTCATGGATCACATGGCTGTTGCTGCTGCTGTTTCCTGTGCCCTTCGACCTTGGATGACCATTGGCCTTGTGACCTCAAAATGGTGTCCAACTAACAATTTACAATTAACATCTTTTTTTATTGTTATTAACTCGTTTTGGGGCATTTTATCTCTTTTTGTTTGGTTTTTTGTTTTTATTTCTCCTTCCTGGGGGCTGGGGGTGGGTTGTTTTGTTTTCCCCTCCTAGATCATCAAGCTAAGAAGATGAAAACTGCAGAGAAGGGCTTTGGCTTAGTGGCTTATGCTGGAGATTCATCAGATGAAGAGGAGGAACACGGTGGCCATAAAACCGCAAGTACTTTTTCACAGGGCTGGAGTTTGGGGTACCAATACCCTTCCTCCCAACAGCGAGCCAAGCAGCAGATGCCCTTTTGGATGGCTCCATAAAAGCTGCAGAAGACTTTGCATTCATCTGGTTTTTCCCCTCTAGCAATAATGCATGTATATTCCAGAATGAACTTGGCAAAGATGCCTTGTTTTTACATTTGCAGAAGCCAATTTCCCCCTTGGAAGGGCTCCATTGTTTTTAAAATCCTTATTTTGGCAGTGTATTTGTCAATTAAAAGAGAAGATTTGGAGTAGGATCTTGGCAGGGCTACAGCCCTTTTGCAAGAAGAAGTGATTTAAACAGGAACCAGGGAAGCCTCTTGGTCCATGTGTTCCATTTTTCCAAGATAACTCAAAGGGAAGAGTCAGTGGCACTGACTTCACTCTACACCTGGTGTTTGCATTTGCTGATGCTCCTGCTGGCAGCCCCTGGGAGCTGCTGCTGCCCCAGCTTCACGTTTGGACTTTTCACCAGAGGGAAGGAACATCCAGGAGTTGTGGAAAACTTCACATTTCTGAAAACTATTTTTACTTTCAACATCTCCTGTAACTCAGCACTGTTGGTTTTTCCTGGAAATGTGGTTTTACCAGCCCCACAGCTCTCATTCTGGCCAATGCTGGGGCAGGCAATGCTCAGGTTTTGGGGTGGGCTCATCCCACCCCGGGTGGACATGGCATTGCAGCACTGGGACTTCAGCCTCTCCAGCCACCTCAGGGCTCACTCCCATTCAGCAGGTGGACAGAATTCCTTCTCCTGAGGTTCAAATCCATCTCTTCCCTCACTCCCTCGATTCCACCCAGAACCAGAAGGTTCCATGGTGGTTTCCCAAAGGGCAGCACTTGGGTCCAGCAGCTCCTGCCTCGCTTGAGGAAGCCGGGAGAGAGTTGTTGGATTGTGTATGGGCAGGAACTGCCCCGGGGGCTCTCTCAGCAGGGTGGGCTGGTGCAGGCAGAGCTCTGGTGCCCAGCAGTGACACTGGGACTGCTCCAGGCAGCTTTTGGAACAGGACATGTGGTTTAAGCAAGGGCTGTGTCGCTGCTGTGCCCCGGGGAGGGCCGGGCTGGCTCCCCTGTACAACCCTTGGCTTTCCTGTGTGCTGTAAATAATCAGAATCATACTTTCATTATAAATAAATGTATAAATATTCTGCCTCGTGGGGCTCCCTCGGGTGAGGTTTGGAGTGGAGCCTGTGGTCGGAGGGGTGGGGATGTGGGGCTGAGGGGGAGTCTGGGGGTCCCTGGGGCAGGGGGTGACCCCGGGGGGCTGGAGGGGAGCCCGGGGTAGGGGTGTTGGGAATGTGGGGCTGGAGGGGAGCCCGGGGTAGGGGTGTTGGGAATGTGGGGCTGGGGCCACAGCCTTGGATGGGAGGGGAGTCCTAGGGATAGAGGGATAGTCTGGGGGTGGGAGAGGAGTCCCGGGGATGGGAGGGGAGTCCCGGGGATGGGAAGGGGAGCCCCAAGGATGAGGGGGGTAGCTGGGGGTGTACAGCCCGGGCTGGGCGGGCAGTCTCGCAGGGATTCCCCCGAGCTGGGGAGAAGCCGCAGCGCTCGGGGCGCCCCCGGGCCGGGGCCGGGTCTGTCCCCGCCGAGCCGCCGTCGGGCCCCGCCCGCTGCGCGCACAGCCCGGGGCGGGCCCGGCCGGAGCCGCCGCCGCCATTTCGGTGCGCTGGGAGCGGGCCCGGGGCGGACCGGCTGGGACAGAGCGGGCACGGACAGAGCGGGCACGGACAGACGGGGCGGGCAGCGGGCGGCGATGGACTCCGGAGCCCGCCCGAGCGGCGGCGGCGGCGGCGGCGCGGGGCAGAACCGCGAGTACAAACTGGTGATGCTCGGGGCGGGCGGCGTCGGCAAGAGCGGTGAGTGCGGGCCGGGAACCGGCCCCGGGACCCTCCGGCGGGGACGGAGCGGGGCGATCGGCCTGGGGGGCTCGGACTGGAGGGATCGGCCTGGGGGGATGGACTGGGAGGATTGACTGAGAGGGACCGGCCCGGGGGATCGGCCCGGGGGGCTCATCTCGGCATCGGCCGGGTCCGTGTCCCTTGATCCCCCCCCCCGGCCTGGGCGCGGTGCCGCCCCCGCCGGGCTGTCGCGGCCCCTCCCGGGCTGTCCCGGCCTGTTTCGGACTGTCCCGGCTCCTCCCGGTCGCGCTGGTCTGTCCTCGGCCCCTCCCGGGCTGTCTCGGGCTGTCCTGGACCCGCTGGGCTGTCCCGAATCCACCCGAGCTGTCCCGGCCCCTCCTGGGCTGTCGGGATAACCATGCCGTCGGGATAACGATGCTGTTGCGATAACGATGCTCTCAGGATAACGATGCTGTCGGGGGGTTTGTGAGCTCAGCTCAGCTCCTGCTGCAGCCCCAACGCTGTCTCTGCTTTGTGCCTCCAGCCATGACCATGCAGTTCATCAGCCACCGCTTCCCTGAGGATCACGATCCCACCATCGGTGAGGAAAATCTCTTTTCCCTTCTCTGCTCGTCCCCTCTCTCGGCAGGTCACACTCTTGGATTGCTCCTTGCTCAGAGGGGCTTGGTGTAAAGAAACCTGCCAGTGTGGCTGTGGATTGAGGACCCAAATGTCCTCGGTCACTCATGAAGAGGAGCTTTGCCAGCAGGGCAGGGAGGGATCTGCCCCTCTGCTCAGCCCTGGCAGGCACAGCTGGGCCAGTTCTCAGCACAGGAGGGACACGGGGACAGTGAGGGGGACAAAGATGCTGAAGGTTCTGGAGCATCTCTGTGTCCAGGGCAGGCTGAGGGAGCTGGGGCTGTTCAGAGGGACCTCCCCATGGCTGGCAGTGCCCCAGGGAGGGGGCACAGCAGGGACACTGAGAGGGACCTCCCCATGGCTGGCAGTGCCCCAGGGAGGTGGCACAGCAGGGACCAGGCTCTGCTCAGGGAGCACAGCAATGGCACCAGAGGAACGGGCAGGAACTGATCCCCAGGAAGTCCCACCTGGACAGGAGCCAGAACCTCTTTGCTGTGCAGTGACCCAGCACTGACCAGAGCCCAGGGAGGGTGTGGAGTCTCTTCCCTGAGGATATTCCAGACCCATCTGGGCACAATCCTGTGCTCTGGGATGGCCCTGCTGGTGGCCAGTTCCTCCCTGGAATCACAGATTTTTTGGCTTTGAGAAAAATAAAAGGTTATTCCTCAGTGCTTCCCACAGGGTGTCCAAGCTGGATTTCTGTCAGGAACAGGATGTGCCATTGCATGATTTTACCACATGGAATGTTAAATCCCACCAGAAAAATTGAGTTAAACAAAGCTCAGACTAAGGTAGCCCGGTGCTGTTGGGTGGTTGAAGTGCAACATTCTCTCTGTGAACTGATGATTCCTGCAATTCCTTTGTGGTGTGCTGGGAATTCCCAGAGGACGCCTATAAAATCCGGATCCGCATCGACGACGAACCTGCCAACCTGGATATCTTGGACACAGCAGGGCAGGTATGTGGGTAATTACAGGGGAGCTGAGAGGGTGTTGGTAATGAGCAGGTGGAGAGACAGAATTCCTACACAAAGACACCTCTTTTTTATTCCAAACTGGGGGGTTTGAGCTCTGTTAATGCTTTGAAGGATCACCTTGCTGACAGTCTGTGTGGGGCAGGTGGAGCTCTGGCACTGCTGCCCATCATCAACCAGCAGCACCTGCAGGCTGGTAAATGACACCTCAGGGTGGCTTCTGGTTTAAAGGTAAAGCAGCAGGAGAAATGAACCCAACACAGGAGAGATTATAAGCCAGAGTTACAATTTAATAACAATATCACAATTAATGCAATGGCACAAAGAGAAATTGGGTTTCACCCCCAACCCCAGCAGTGCCACCCACCCCCTGGGGCACAAACACAGGGGGGTTTGGTGGCCCCTGTGCTGAGCCCCACGTGGAGTCCAAAGGAAAAAGAAGGGACAAACCTGTTGGTGCAGATGATGGCACAGTCTGGTCAGAGTGGGGGGCTCCTCCTGTCCAGGGGCTGCTCCTCCTCTGGATCCCACAAATGGTCCCAGAGGTCCCCAAACCCCAAGATTGTGTCCCCTCAGGTCCAAGTGGGAGCCCCCAGTGCCTCCCCCAGGGCAGGGAGTTCCACCCTGGGGGATCTGACTCTGGGGTCAGGGGGGAGTTTGGAATCGTTGCTGGCCCATGAGCAGAGCTGAGCCCTCAGGTGGGTGTGGAGGTGCCAAGGACTCCCTGCAGGGGAGTTCTCCCAGCTCCTGTTCCACAGGGTCTGTGACACCCACCTGGAACACTCCCCTGTCCCACAGGGCTGTGACACCCACCCTGGAACACTCCCCTGTCTCTCAGGGCCCTTTCCCACCCACCTGGAACACTCCCCTGTCCCACAGGGTCTGTGACACCCACCTGGAACACTCCCCTGTCCCACAGGGTCTGTGACACCCACCTGGAACACTCCCCTGTCCCACAGGGCCCTTTCCCACCCATCTCCCCCCTGAGGGGTCAGGTGTGCCCTGGGCAGCTGCTGCAAATGGTCCATTGGTGACAGTTCCTGGGAAATGTCACAGAGGGTTTGGAATCCACAGCTTTGGTCACACCCACACAGGGATAAACTGGTCCTGCCTTGCTGAACTGGGACACATCTTGACAACCATTCCAGCCACTGGGAAGGGTGTGCTGGGGGTTTGCAGTCCCTTCTGTGTCCTTTGTGTCACAGTGGGGTGGGCAGGTTGATGATGGGAGGTCCTGCAGGGCTGGGGGTGCCATCTGGACCATGTCTGTGCCCCTGAAACGCCCCCGTGTGTTGCAGGCAGAGTTCACAGCCATGAGGGACCAGTACATGAGGGCTGGCGAGGGCTTCATCATCTGCTACTCCATCACCGACCGGCGCAGCTTCCACGAGGTGCGCGAGTTCAAGCAGCTCATCTACCGCGTGCGCCGCACCGACGACACGCCCGTGGTGCTGGTGGGCAACAAGTCTGACCTGGCACAGCTGCGCCAGGTAAGGGGCATGGGGAGCCTCCAGCCTGAGCTGCCACTGGGGCAAAAGGCAGCAAATCCAGAAGTCTTGGTCCTTCGCCTGTCTTGTTTAGCCTGGAGAAGAAGAGGAGGCTCAGGCGGGGACCTCATCACTCTCTGCAGCTCCCTGAAAGGAGGTTGTAACCAGGGGGGTTTGAGCCCTCAGCTCAGGAAGGACATTGAGGGGCTGGAGTGGGGCCAGAGAAGACCAATGAGGCTGGAGAAGGGTCTGGAGCACAAGCCCTGTGAGGAGAGGGTGAGGGAGCTGAGGGTGTTCAGCCTGGAGAGGAGGAGGCTCAGGAGGGACCTCAGCACTCTCCACAACCCCCTGCAGGGATGTTGTACCCAGGGGGGGTTGGTCTCTTCTCTCAGCCAACCAGCAGCAGAACAGGAGGGGCTGAAGCTCTGCCAGGGCAGGTTTGGGTTGGAGATCAGGAAGAAATTCCTTCCAGAGAGAGTGGTCAGGCCTTGGAATGTTCTGCCCAGAGAAGGGGTGGATTCTCCATCCCTGGAGGTGTTTAAGGTGACACTGGAGGTGGCACTGAGTGCCCTGGGCTGGTGATCACAGTGGGGTTGGATCAAGGGTTGGGCTTGGTGATCTCAGAGGTCTCTTCCAACCCAACTGATTCTGTGATTCTGTGATTGTTGGAGTTCAGGTGGTCCTGAGCTTGGCTTTGGTTTGTAATTCCTGATTTGCTGGTGGGGAGGGGCTGGATGTGCCCGTGGGTGATCCCACAGTGTGGGCAGCAGGGAAGAAGAGGGAGATTCTGCCCCTCTCAGGTGAGACCCCCCTGCAGAGCTGCCTCCAGCCCTGGGGGCCAGCACAGGAAGGGTGCCCTGCCCTGGCACTGGGAGGGCCAACAGAGCAAGGCAAGGACATCAACTCCCTGGGTTTGTCCTCCCTGACCTGTGTGTGGGCTTGTCCTGCAGGTCTCCAAAGAAGAAGGCTCTGCCTTGGCCAGGGAGTTCAACTGCCCCTTCTTCGAGACGTCGGCGGCGTTTCGGTACTACATCGACGACGTGTTCCACGCCCTGGTGCGGGAGATCCGCAGGAAGGAGAGGGAGGCAGTGATGGCCCTGGAGAAGAAATCCAAGCCCAAAAGCAGCATGTGGAAGAGACTCAAGTCCCCCTTCAGGAGGAAGAAGGATTCGGTCACCTGAACGGGAAAGTCCCGCCACGAAACAGAACCAAACGTGTCACCAAAGCGGTTCAGCGACAGCACTGAGGGGACTCTGGGAGGGAATGGCCATTTTTGCTGTGTAGAGTGACATTCCCTCCATTCTGGATGTTGAACTTCAGGCACAGCAACAGTTTTGCTTCTGTTTGGTGTCATTTTTTGTGCTGGCCCCAGCCCGTGGTGGTTCCAGGTGTTGGAGGGTTCGTGGCTTTGGAGGGTCTGTCCTTGGTCACCTTGTGCTGGAAACTCAACTGTGCCAACCATGGCTGAGGCTGAACCCAAACTGAGTTACTCTTCTCCTGGTTGTTTGCACGAGGAGGTTTTGCTGCTCTCCAGGAAAACAACCCAGAGCTCCAGGGGCAGCTGAACTGGCATTTCCAAAGTCCTTGAGCAGCAGCCTTGGCCTGTGTGAAGGTCACTGAGCAGAGCTGGGCTGGACTCCTCGTGTTCTAGACTTCTTTTTTCCCAGCAAAATTAATGTGGACTATTTGTGCAAGTTTATGTAAATGATGAGCTCCTCAGCAGTGGTGTAGGTGGGATCTAAACAAGTCAGGATCACAGAATCCATTCAGTTGGAAAAGACCTCTGAGACCATCAAGTCCAACCACCACCACCACCACCACCTTGTCAGCCAGACCATGGCACTGAGTTCAGTCTTTCTGAGCCCCTCCAGGACTCCACCACTCACTGGGCAGCCCATTTAATTCAGTATTTAATCCCCAAATCCCATCCCCCTCTGTCAGTGAGGCCACACTGTGGTTCCTCTGGCAGCACTGCAGGAATAGGTGGCATTTTCCTGCTGGAAACAGCCTTGAAAGTGCTGCCACAGCACGTGGTGGAAACCACAGCTTGGAGCCTCCTGCCTTGCTAAAATCCCACTGGGAATTCTGTGCTGGCTGTTCCCAGTTTTGTGTCCTTGTCCTGAAGGAATCAGTGTCTTTGGGAAGTGGGAGGCTCTGAGAGTCATTTCCAGTCATTCTGGTAACAATCCAGAAAATGGTTGATCCTGAGGGCTCTGGGCCCAGAATTCCCATTCCCTCATCCTGGTGAGGTTCTCCTGGAGCAGTGGAGGGAAGCCAAGGCAGATCCTCCCTCCCAGACAGGGCAGGGGCAGCTTTCCTGGTGCTCAGTCAGGGAGGATTTGGTTGAGGAAGTGCTTGGGAGGCAGATCCTGCTGTCTGTGCTTTGGCTTCCCAACATTTTTGGGATCTGATGCTCCCCTGGATTTTGTTGTTGGGAGCAAATCCCAGTTGTTTAAAACCAGTTTCTCCCAACTGAAGTGCCTGGAATCCTCCAGCTGAGGAGGGAAAGATCTTCTGCTCAGCACTCAGATCTGTGCCATCCAAACTGAAAACTCAGATGTGAAAGGATCAGCACAAGAAGTGAGGATAAAAACTACATATCTGTATAAAACTCTTATTGCCTAAGATGGGACTGGGAAGGCTGTGCCTGTAATTTTAGGAATATTTTCTTTGTGTAGGGTTGAAACAAGAAATTTCAGAGGGGCTGCATTTTATTTTTCATTAATGAGCTAAATCTTTTAATTGGTTTCCATTTCTCACCTCCTCCCAGTGCCACACTGGCAAGAATCACAGAAAATGCTTTGAAAAAGGCTGAGAATAATTCAGATTGTTCAGGATTTAAGACTCTTCCATGTGGGTCGTCCCTGAAGCTCCCAATCCCTCATTGCTGGATTAAAAGAACCATCTGGCAGCAAATGGGAGCAAAGAGGAGGCAGCAGCTGGGAAGTTGCTCTGAAGCATCTCTTGGGGGTTTCAGGGCAGGTGATGCTGAATTTCTCAGTGCTTTTCCTTCACCCCCAAAGTTCAAGTCTCAGCCCACAGGTCAGGGAGACCTGTCAGAGGTGCTGGGAACTCCCCAGGCCTCTTTGCCCCTTTAAATACCAATTCTGTGCCTTCCCTGAGTCCTGCAGTGCAGTTTTTAGGTGGTTCCTCATGCCCTTCTAGAGCTCTTAGAGCAGAACAACAGTGAGCACTTTTTTTTTACACAGTGTTGGTCAAAGTTTTATTTTTGTCACATAAAAATTTGTACACAGAATGGTTGTTTTATTTGACACTATATATATATATATACAATTTTTGCTACAAACATTGGCATTGGGTGTGTTAATCTGGGGTGGCTGAAAGTCCTTCAGCCTGAGAGGAAAAGAAACCTCGTGGTGGGCTTGGAAAGGAGTTTGGGAACTGCTTCTCTTGCTTGGAAAAAAAAAGGGGTTGGTCCATTTTGACTGAGTGGTGCAAAAGCCTGAAAATGCTGTGATGAGACTCTGGGGGTTGAATTGTTTGAATATGAACATTTTCCAGCTGTTTTCCCTTGTGTGGTGACTTTGCAAGGCTCAGAGTGGGGCAGGAGGAGCTGCCTGAGGGCACTGCCCAGGGCTGTGCCCAGGTAGGGGGTGCTGGAACATTCTGGAATCCCAGGATGGTTTGGGTGGGAAAGGACCTTAAAGAGCAACTAATTCCACCCCCTGCCATGGGCAGGGACAACTCCCAACAGCCCAGGCTGCTCCAGCCTGGCCTTGGACCCACCTGGGGATGGGGTGGGATGGGATGGGCAGAGACCCACTGGGATGGGATGGGGTGGGACGGGATGGGACGGGACGGGACGGGACGGGACGGGACGGGACG
>JAJPCS010000286.1:2563-28008 GCA_021164005.1 Willisornis vidua nigrigula
TGGAGCTGTGCCAGGGCAGGGACAGCACCCAGGGAATGGCTGGAGCTGTGCCAGGGCAGGGACAGCACCCAGGGAATGGCTGGAGCTGTGCCAGGGCAGGGTCAGGTTGGACCTCAGGGAAAGGCTCTTCCCCCAGAGGGTGGTGGGCACTGACCAGGCTCCCCAGGGCAGTGGGCACAGCCCCAAGGCTGCCAGAGCTCCAGGAGTGTTTGGACAATGCTCTGAGGGACAGGGTGGGATTGTTGGGGTGTCTGTGCAGGGCCAGGGGTTGTATTGGATGGTCCTTGTGGGTCCCTCCCTACTTCCCAGGAGATTCTGTGACTCTGACTTTGATCTGAGGGTGGGTGGGCAGGGCCTGGGCTCTCCTGGGCAACGTGGAGGTGCAGGTGCAGGCATAGGCAGGGTGGGGTCTCCTCAGCTTCTTTCACAATAAAGAGCCACAACTCTTGCAGCTGGATGGGGCTGCTCTGAGATGGGTGGAACAGAAGCAGCAAGAGGAGGCTGCAGGGACAGAGAGGGCTCAGTGCCAGTGTAGCTGCAGTGGGGGGTGGGTGCTCACCCCAGGCAGGCACTGACAGCCCTTCTGTCCCCAGCTGCCATGCAGCAAATGCTGGCTGAGACCTACAAGAACAGGCTCCTCCAGGAGACCTCCGAGTGCCGCCGGCAGGACCTCGTGAGCCAGGCCTGCTCCAGGTACAGGGCATGGCTGGGGCCTGGGGCTGGGACCCTCTCCTTCCAGCAGGGTAATTCCCTGGCATGTGGCAGGGCAGGTGTAAGAGCATGTGATAATACAATGAAACACCCTGTCAACTCACCTAAATGAACCCTTTTTCTGGACAAGAGCATGTATGTTCATCCCACTTCTGTACTCTGCTTATTTTCCTTTCCCCAGTCTGCTAAATAAGGAGGATGGAATTAAACCAGTTGTTCTCCTGTCTGGTGGGGCAGTTCAGTGCCCAACTGCAGCCCAGAGCTCCTTTGCTGCCCTCCCAGGGGTGCTCTGTGTGTCTGTGTGGCACTTGTGTTGCTGTAGATACTGAGAATATCCACTCTGTTCACAACAAGGTGAGACATTTCAATCTGGCAGCATCTGGCACTGAACAGAGAGAGCCTTGTGAGCCTGTGCCCTGCCCAGCAGGGCCTGGTTTGGGTGTAGGGAAGGAGGGGTTCAATCTGTGCCCTTCAGCTGTGCAGTCCTTGTGTTCAGTACAAATTCTCCCCCTGGCTGCTTTTCCTCTGGTTTGCCCCAAGAATCCCAGCCCTGGCATTAACCCCTTCTCCTTTGCAGCCTGGCTGAGATGGATCAGAAGTTCCAGCAAATCCTGGCTTGGCAACAGCTGGATCAGAGCAAAGCTGTCAGTCAGATCCTGCAGCAGGTAGGCAAGGGAGCAAACTGCTCCTGGGGGATCCAGGGGAGCAGCTGCCTGGGAATGCAGGATCCAGAGTGGATCCATGGCTGGGCTGGGCTGCAGGAAAAGGTTATTTGATTTCCCACTGTGTGCCAAACTTGGAGCATCTCTGGGATTCCAACAAACTGACTTTGGTGGCTGCAGGAAAAATGGTTTTATTTTTTAACCAGGCAGCAAATTTTTGGAAAAGACAGAAACACAGCCCATGGGAAGCAGAACTAAGAGAGAATTTTGAGACAGAAGTCCTGTCTTTTGGCACATTTCCTGGAAAAGCTGCCCACAGGGTGCATTTCCAAAGCTGGTTTTTCAGAAGTGCTGGGCAGCCATGGCCTGTTCACAGCCTGGGGGCTCAGAGCAGGAGAGGTGGGGGTCATGCACAGCACCCCTGAGGGGTGTTTGAAGGACAGGAATGTTTCTCTGTGTGTCTGCAAGGTGGGTTTTACCTGGTGGGACTCTGGGTTCTCAGACATGGGCACAGGGCACTGCTGGTACCTGAGTCCTGCCAGGCAGCAGCTTCTGAGCCCTTTGGCACCTGCAGGAACCACCTCACTGAGCAGGATTTTGCCTCTCCTGCAGATTGAGATGCAGAAATCTGCCTTTGAAGCTCTCCAGGTGAAGAAGGATCTTATGCACAGGCAGATCAGGAACCAGGTGGGTCAGCAACAGAGGAAGGAGCCCCCAGTTCCTCAGCTCATGCAGCTGCTCAGAGAGACCTGGGGAGGAAAAGCCACGTGCTGTGAGCACAGAGCAGGCTCTGGAGGGCAAGGAGAGCTCTGGTGTTCCTGGGGGCTCTGGAGTGGAGGGCTGGGCAGTGCTGGCTTGACTCCAGTCTCCCAGCTCTGAGGGAGGGAGTGTCAAAGCAGGTTTCAGACCCCTGGAGGTGGTGGCACTGCCACTGTCAGTCACCTCAGCTCTGGAGAGCTGTCACTGGAGGACAGACCTGCACTGGCCCTGGGGGGTGATCTGCAATTGCAGCTCTGATTTCTTTTGGGCTGTGTACTTGGCAGGGCTGCTGTTTGCACCTGACTGCACTGCATCTCCATCCAGCACATCAGAACTGCTCCCTGGGCCATAAGTTCACCTTTTCTTTCCCATTCTCAGCCTGCCTTTGTGAGCTCCATTCTGCAGAAGGTGCAGGGCTGCAGTCAGGAGGAAGAGCAAAGCTGGGGGAGAGAGTAGCAGTGGGTGAGGCAGGAAGGTGGGAAAATAGCAGTGGGTGATGCAGGAAGGTGGGAGGGTGGTGGTGGATGATGCAGGAAGGTGGGTTGCTGGTTTCTGACACAGAGTTCCAGAATCTTCCCTGTGCTCATCTGACACTGGCAGAAAAGCCTCAGGTCAGGATTTGGTGGATAAGCTGAAGAGCTTGGATATTTTGAGTCACCCAGTGAGCAGTCTCTGCTGGAAGCCCATGAGCTCTGCCCTGACCGCCAGGGGACAAGTGACAACTCCCCATCACCACCTCAGTTCATCCATAAGGGCCTTGCAGTTTGCTCCCACTTGCTCTGTAGACAAAGGGGGTTTGTTCCTTGATGCCAGGGCTGGACCTTTCACCCTTGGGACCAGCCCACCCCATCCCAGAGGTTCTGCAGGGGCAGGGGAGGGGCAGAGCCCCAGGCTGGGGCAGCTCTGTGGTTGGTGGCAGGTGTTGGGTGGCATGTTCTGGGGACAGTCTGTGGCCTGGTGAGCTGGACTCTCATCTTGGCTTTGCTGTGGGATCTTGGGCAACTCACTCCACCTCTCTGTGTCTCAGTTGTCCCCCCTGAAAGAGCAGATATCATCATGGGATGGCTGGAGCACCTGGAAAGCAAAGCCTTGCCCCAGGTTTGAGCTGTGGAGCTGGGAGGGCTTTGGCTCTGCCTTGCTTTGTGGCTGTAAAAGGTTTGGGTGCACAGACTGATTACAATGTGGTTCTAGACTTGACCAGAAGGTGATTAGAGAGACAATTAGTGGGGGAACAGCTCCTCAGGCAAAGGAAGAGTGACCTGAGCACACCCATCACTGAGGGGCAGGAGCAGCTCCCCCAGAACTCGGGGTGCTCTGCAGTGCAGCCCCTGCCACAGCAGCAGCCAGACCTCACTTCAAATAGAATAACTTAAAGTATCTTCAAATGTCAGTAAAAAATGTTTCATCTTCTGTTTAGATTAAATTAATAGAAACAGAGTTATTGCAGCTGACACAGCTGGAGTTAAGGAGGCAAGAACTGGACACAGAGACGCTGCAGGTACGTGGGGCTCTGGGGCTGCCCCCTCTGCTCTGGCACTGCCCAAGCTCCACTCCCTTCCTTTGCTCTTGCAGCTTCCACCTGGTTCTGTGCTCAGTCAGAAGCTCCTTCCCCACAGGACCCCTTTGTCCTGGGAACGTGGGAACATCCTTGCTGCTCCCAAACATCCCAGGGCATTGTCAGGGACAGGCAGAGCAGCCCTGGTGGGGCTGGGCAGTGCCAGGTGTGCTGGGTGGGGAAGGATGTTGTGCTCCAGTTGTTGGCTGTCCCCAGAACAGCTGCCTGCTGTGCATCACAGGTGTGTTCGGTTTGAAACACCTGCCAGGAGTGGCTCCAGCTCCCCCTTCACCCCCAGCCTTTGCTCCTGGCTCTGCCTCACCATGCCAGGGCTGGCTCTGCCCCACCATGCCAGAGCTGGCTCTGCCCCACCGTGCCATGGGCTGGCTCTGCCCTACCATGCCATGGGCTGGCTCTGCCCCACCGTGCCAGGGCTGGCTCTGCCCCACCATGCCATGGGCTGGCTCTGCCTCACCATGCCAGGGCTGGCTCTGCCCCACCATGCCATGGGCTGGCTCTGCCCCACCGTGCCAGGGCTGGCTCTGCCTCACTGTGCCATGGGCTGGCTCTGCCCTACCATGCCATGGGCTGGCTCTGCCTCACCATGCCAGAGCTGGCTCTGCCCCACCAGGCCAGGGCTCCATCTGCAGCCACACACTGAGCAACGGCAGGTTTAACTCCAGCAGCTTGGCTTTACTTTTTTGTTATGGTGCCTTTGCATCAGTTGTTTCCCTCTGTGTGCCAGGTGCCAGGTTGGGTCCCCTGTTTAGCCCTGAGTCAGTGCCAGCACCAGGTCCTTTGCCAGGGCAGTGGTGAGTGCTGGCATGGGCAGGGTTGCCCCTGAGCTCTGGGCTGGACCTTTCAGGTGCAGGGTTTGGGTTGTGCTGCCTGAGATCCCACAGCTCCTGTGTCACACTGCAGTGAGGGAACACCCAGAGCTCCTGCAGGGAAGCCCAAGGAGCCCCAGGCGGGTGCCATTCAGGTGCCACCAGAGTTGTGTGACTGGTGAGCACAGGAGCTGAACACAGGAAACAGCTCTGCCAAGGTGCCCACCTGCAGCTTCAGCTCTGGGAGCCAGGCGTGACCACCTGGGTCTCTCCAGATCCCCCTGCCCTTGGGGGTCTGCAGCCCAAAGGGTCCCTGCTAGTGGCAGTGCCCCGGGGCACGGGCAGTGCCCAGCAGTGCTTTGGCAGGTACAGCAGCCAGGTGCTTCCCCCCAGGCCACAGGTGCTTTAGGGATAACTCTGGCAGATCTTGGGGAAGTGGGAAGAACAGTGGGGAAGGGCTGTGGGAGTGATCCTGGTGGGGCTCTGCAGTGCCATGGGCAGGGAGGTCACCTCAAGTCTGCCTGGCACTGGAGCAGCTGCCACCAGTCCCCAGTTGTCCCTGTCCCCTCTGTGGAGGTCCTGGTGCTTCTGCCCCATCAGGGCAAAGCATCTTTGGTCACCTGGGGGTGGCTTTGGCCTGGACAGGCAGATGTTCTCTGTTAAGCAAGGGCCTTGTCCCTGGGCAGGCTCCAGGTGCTGATCCCAGGTTGGACAGGGCTTGGAGCAGCCTGGACTGGTGGGAGGTGCCCCTGCCCATGGCAGGGGTGGCATGAGATGGCCTTTAAGGTCTTTTCCAATGCAAACCAGTCTGGGATTCCAGGATTCCAAGGGGGGACCATGAACACTTGCCATGCCTTTGGCTGAAGTTCTGATGGAGTGATGAGGAGCTGCTGCAGCTGCTGGGCTGGGGCTGCAGGGCTGTGCTGGGGTGGCACTGCCAGGTACTGGGATGGCACTGCCAGGTGCTGGGGTGGCAGTGCAGACACTGGGGTGGCACTATAGTGCTGGAGCTGCCTGGGCTGTGCTGGGGTGGCACTGCCAGGTGCTGGTGTGGCACTGCCAGGCACTGGGGTGGCACTACCAGGTGCTGGGGTGGCACTGCCAGGCACTGAGGCTGCCTGGACTGTGCTGGTGTGGCACTGCCAGGCACTGGGGTGGCACTGCCAGGCACTGGGGTGGCACTGCAGGCGCTGGGGTGGCACTGCAGGTGCTGGGGTGGCACTGCCAGGCACTGGGGTGGCACTGCAGGTGCTGGCACTGCAGGACTGAAAGGAGTGGGCTCAGCTCAGGTTTGCTGTGCCAGCTGCTGGGAGAGCATCCAGGCTGTGGAGCCCAGAGATTGCACCCCCCAGGGACTGGTTTGGGTGAGGTGAGTGCTGGGCAGGGCAGGGGCAGCCCTGGGGTGAGTCCTGGGTGCCAGAGCTGTGCCATTGCAGGGGCTGGTCGTGGAGCAGCGCCGGGCACTCAGCAGCCTCCTGGAGCAGCTGCTCAAGGACAAGAGGCAGAGGGAGGAGGAGCTGCAACAAATGCTGGTAACAAAGCCCCTCAGTGGCTGCTGGAGATGGAGCATATGATGCATTTGGGCTGGCTGGAAGGGTCAGGGTGGGAACAAAGAGGAGCAGAGCAGGGCTCTGGGGGGCTGTGTCCACATCCAGAGGCCAATTTAACTCCAGAAAGTTCCAGTGGAAGTCCTTGGGGGCACAGCACCACTCCCTGTGCAGCATGAGGCACCATCATCATCATCACTAGCCTGCCCTGTCAGAAAAGGGAGTTGTCAGAGGGAAGAGCACGATCCCACAAGGGCCCTGCCTGTGCTCTTGCAATCTGAAGAGCTCAGACTGTCCTGAGCCTCAGCAGAGCCGTGTGTGGGGCAAAGGGAGGGCAGGGATGCCCAGCCCTGGGCTGGCAGGGGGGTCAGAGTGGCACCTCACTGCAGGAGGCCAGAAGTGCTGGTGTCCCCCCAGGCTGTGGGTTCCCCTCCTGCACATCCAGCTCCAGCTCCCCCAGTCCCCCCTGGCCTTCCTCTCTCAGGCTGTTCAATGAAGGAACTTGTTTTTCAGCTGGAAATGGAGGCAAAGAGTGAAACCCAGCAGGAGAACTACTGGCTGATCCAGTACCAGCGCCTGCTGAACCAGAAGCCCCTCTCCCTGAAGTTCCAGGTGCTGCTGCTGCTGTCCCTGTGCCCAGACGTGCTTTCTCTGCAGTGTGGGGGCAGCAAGGGCACCCCCTGAGCCCTCCTGTCCAGCTAAGGCTGGGAACAGGGCACAGAGCCCTCACAGAGCCCTCCCTGTGCCCTGAGCTCCCTCATCCCTGCCCCGTGGAGGGAATGGAGCTGCCCAGCGCTGTAAGGAGCCAACACCTCAGGAGTTCCCACCAGGAGCTGCTGTCCCACCCTCAGGCTGCTGGCCAGGAGCAGAGGGCTCTGATGACCCTCCAGGCAGGGCTTGTTCCAGCTGAACACCCAAAGGGCTCTGCTTGGCTCCCCCAATGTCCCTGCAAATCCATCTGAATGTGTCAACTGCTGCCCTTCTGGCCTGAGCCAGGACTCCGTGGTGGTAAAGCCCCCCAGGGTGGGCACATGGAGGTGGATCTGAGCTCTGCCCCTGCTGCAGAGCAGCTCGAGGTGGCAAAGCAGGTGCTGCTGCAGAACTTTGGCTGCCCAAAGGGTGGTTTCATTCCAAGAGGGGAGACTCATTGAGGTCTGCAGATTCATCATGAGGGGCAGCTCTGACCTCTGCTCCCTGTGAGCAGGGACAGCACCCAGAGAATGGCTGGAGCTGTGCCAGGGCAGGGACAGCACCCAGGGAATGGCTGGAGCTGTGCCAGGGCAGGGTCAGGTTGGATCTCAGGGAAAGGCTCTTCCCCAGAGGGTGGTGGGCACTGACCAGGCTCCCCAGGGCAGTGGGCACAGCCCCAAGGCTGCCAGAGCTCCAGGAGTGTTTGGATGATGCTCTGAGGGACAGGGTGGGATTGTCTGCAGGGCCAGGGGTTGGACAGGATGGTCCTGGTGGGTCCCTCCCAGCTCAGGATACTCTGATTCCGGGTGTGTTTGGCATGCAGAGGGCATGGGGCAGGGCAGGCTGAGCACTCTGCCAGCTGTGCTGCTGCCTGGCCCAGGGCACAGTGTGGGTGTTTTGCAGGAGCAGGGTCTGGAGCAGCAGCTGGTGGCCCTCCTGCTGGAGCTCTCTGCTGAGCAGTACGTGCCAGTCTTCGCACACCACCGCCTGTCCCTGCAGGCACTGGGCACCATGACTGCCAGGGACCTGGAAAAGGTATGAGGCAGCAGAGCCACGCTGAGGGACAACCCCAGCACCACAGACTGCCCCTGCCCTTGCCCAGGGCCTGGCTGTGCCTGAGGGGGCTGGCAGGGTGAGGGTCGGTGCTCTGAGGGGTCACCTACTGTGAAGGTCCCAGTATGGGGAACAAAACTGGAATACTTTAGTGAACACTTGCCCACTTTTTAAGGTTTCAGGGAGACAGGAAGGGTTATGGTAATTTCAGGAATTTATGGAGGGAAGACAGCAGGGGATTACAACACAATCTGATAACATTCATTCTAGACTTTTCTTATGTTAAGGCAGGAGACAGCTTATCTTCAAGGTGAGCATTACCAAACCTCCTCTGTTCTTGGTGATGGAATGTCTCTCAGCCTTTGTTCACTAAGGCTTGCTGGTTAAGATTTCTAGCTCTTTTTGCTGTAAGCTGGATTTCAGATTCCTACAACCTATCAGCAAGGTGAGGTGCCCACACTGCCCTGGGCCTGCCCCTGGGATCAGTGGCTCTCCCAGAGATGTGCAGGGTGAGCTGCAGCCTTGGCTCCATCTGCCAACATCCTTTGTAGGAGAAATGGCACCAGAGAATTCCCTTGTCTTGCTTTGGTGCCTGGTGGAGGAGCTTCCTGTGGCATGGCTGGGTCTTGCCAGCGAGACCCCAGGGTTTGCAGTGGCCTCTCAGGGGCATCATTGTCCTGTGCCCTCTGAAGTAACAGCTCCCCTTGCCCACAGCTCGGTGTGGTGGAGGCTGGCCTGCAGCGTGCCATCCTCAGGCGGGCTCAGGAGATGCTGCCTGTGGCCAAGGCCACCCCAGGTACCCCCAGTCCTTTCCTGCCTGGTCTATGGCATGTTTCCCACTCCCAACAGGTACCTGAGAGACCTGTGGGTCAGTGGGACAGGAGCTGTGTGGGCAGGGCAGGCAGGGAGGGCAGAGCTGGCCCATCCACTCCCTGCTCCAGCCCTGCCCATGTGCCAGGGGGGCGATGGGCACCCTGCAGGTGCTCAGCCCTCCCGTGTGTGTTTGCAGAGCTGCAGGGGGTGGTGGACAGCGAGGCCCCCGTGGCCCCAGAGCCCAGTGCCCCTCTGGAGGAGCCACCGTTCCCGGCGGGTGCCACGGCCCCTCCGCTGCAGGAGGAGCAGAGGAAGGCAGAGTGTGTGGTGTGCCTGGAGCAGGAGGTGAGAGCCTGGCACACACCTGGGACTGGAGCAGGGGTGGGGTGGGGTGAGGGAGCATCCAGCACATCCCCTGGGGGTGTGTGCCCAGGGCCTGGGGGCTCATCCCTCCAGCTCCCCGGGCACTGCAGTGGGGAGGGAGGGAGGGAGGGAAGGAGGACAGGGCAGGGCTCTGTGTGGGACCTGGCCGAGCTCCCGTGTGTCTGCCCTCCCACCAGCCATGGGAAGTGTTCCTGGGGCTGTTCCTCTCCTCCCTGCCATGCCCTTCCCTGTGTCCTGTCTCGGCCCAGCTCAGCACAGCCCAGGGATGGAGATGGGGGCGGGTTCTGCCTCCCACACTGGCACCCCCAGGTGATTCAGCTCCCTGTGCTGGAGGAGTGCCAGGGGCCAGCAGCCCTCTCTCTCTCATGTCCCCTCCTGTCCCTCTCCCCCAGCCCCAGCTGATCTTCCTGCCCTGTGGCCACGTGTGCTGCTGCCAGAGCTGCTGCCAGCGGCTGCTCTCGTGTCCCCTGTGCCGCCAGGACATCGCCCAGCGCATCCGCATCTTCCACAGCGGGTAGGCCGGGCCAGGGGGCACCTTCTGGGCGTGCTGCCCCTCTGCTGCTCCGTGCCAGCATTGCACAGCCCTGCCCAGCACTGCCCTCCCTGTGCTCGGCCTCGTGTTCCCTGATGGCTTCTCAGCGTCCACCTCGGGCTCCTTCAGGTGAATCCACTCCTCCTCCTGCCCAGCATCCCATGCCCAGGGCACTGGGGGATGGAGCTGGGTGCTCCTGTGCCCCCTCCTCTCTGGCTGAGGTGTTTGCTTTCAGAAAGGCCCCTGGCCCAGCAGGAACACGCTCAGTGGTGCCTGGAGGTGGGGAATCTCCCGTGGGAGGGCTCGGCCAGGGCGTTCTGTGCTCTGGGTGCTGACAGTGCCTTGTACCTCTGTCATGCCAAAGGTCTGGGGCTTCTGCTCTGGAGACCCCCAGGAGCGTGTCTGGGGCTGCAGCCACAGCTCTGTGACCTCTAATTCCTGCTCCTGTGAGAGGGAGAGTCTGCAACGGCCCCAGGACTGGAGGGGCTGGGAGGGGGGTCCCTCACCCAAAAATCTTGTTGGGAGCAGAAAGCGTCGCTGCCACCCGCCAGCACCACCCCAGGGCGAGCAGGAGGTGCTGGGGCTGCTCCCAGCACAGCCCCACTCCCTCTGACTGGGTGGGGGGTTCTCCAGACCATCAACAAGCACCAATCCCTGTCTCTGTGTTGGCTCTTGACCCCCAGTATAAAAACGCTGCCACGAGCTGGTCCCAGCAGAGCCCCTCCCCAGAGCAGCCATTAAAGTGCAGCTGGAGCTGCTTTCTGCTCCGTGTCCATTGCCTGTTTCCTTCCGGGAGGGATGGCTGAAATCCTGGGGCTGTGGAGCTGCCACGTGCCTGGTTGTCCGGGGGTCGCCTCCTCCTCCTCTCCATGTCAGAGGGAGAAGACTTGGAGGATCTTGGACTTCTGGGAGGGTGTTGGTCGCTGCAGAGCTGCCCCAGGGATGTCCAGGCACTGCAGACCTTGCCCCTGTGCTGGGGTCACCTCACGTGTGTGTGCCCGTGCAGAGAATCCCGCTGGGACACGTGTGTGGGCTCGTGGGGGTGGATGGTGGCCACTGCCTGGCACTGTGTGTTCTGTGCCGTGCCCTGGGGGGGTGCCTCAGCAGCAGGGCTGGCTCTGTGTGGCCCTGGCTGAGCCCCCTGGGGACATTTCCAGCCTCTGTGTTGATGTTGAGCTGCAGCTGCACGTCAGAGGCAGCAGATCCCATCCAGGGGACCGAGCAAGGGGACACACCCAGAGCAGCTGGTGCCTTGGGTGCAGGCGGGGAGCCCTGGTGAGGATGCCCCAATGAGGGCAGGAAGGGTCCTGGAGGGGGTGACCCACCCACACCCTTCCCCACTGCCCCTCAGCTGGCCAGGTGCAGGCAGGGGATGCTCAGCATTCCCCGGGATCGGGGAGGGGGAAGGAGTCAGACTGGCCCGGGAACGAGACAGGACGAGGCAGCAGGGAGGGGATGGGTCCCAGCCACGCTCTGCAGAGCCCCATCCCCGCAGGGACCCCCGCTGTGCCCACTCAGGACACGGGAGCCCCACGGGTCCAGCTGGAGGGGGAGGAGAGTCCCGCTGGCTGTGCCGAGACCTGCTCAGCAACACCTGCTCCATCCCACCCGTGCCTGCATCCTCTCTGCCCCTCCATCCTCTCTGCCTCTCCATCCTCACTGCCCCTCCATCCCATCCCAACGCCATCCCCATCTCATCCCACCCCATCCCAATCCCATCCCACCTCCCCTCCATTCTCACCAGCCCCTCCATCCCACCTCCCCATCCATCCCATCCCATCCCATCCCATCCCATCCCATCCCATCCCATCCCATCCCACCCCACGATCGCCTTGCTGCCCCCGGGCCGTGCGGGGGATGATAATGAGTGACAGGAGCTCAGGACAAGGTCCGCTGCCTGCCCGTAAATCGGTGCCAGCGCCAGCCCTTCCCGGAGCTCGGCAGTGCTGCCCTTCGTCCCCAGGGCCACCGCGAGTCCCCAGCGCCGCGCAGGGCCAGCCCCGGTCAGCCATGGATGGGCACAAACAGCCGGAGCATCCCCGGGAGCCCGGGCACTGCCAGCCCGTCCTCCCCGAGCGGGGATGCCCCGCGTCACCCCAGGCGGAGCTCGGGTGTTTGCAGAGATTCCAGAGGGGAAAAAAATAATTCAACCCCCCAAAAACATCCTCAGCCTCCACCCCCACCGGCCCCAGCGGTGCCGGGTCGGGGGCTCGGCACACCCATGCCCTGTCCTCGGAGGGCTGCGCAGCCCCGCACCGGCCCCTGTGCGGGGGCACCTCCTGCCCCGGGGGGTGTGAAATGGGGCACGAGGGGCTGTTGTACAGCTCAGTGACAGTGACAGAAACTGTGCTTGAGACACAGGAATGCAACGGCTTTGGAGGGGGGGAAGGCGAAGACCCGCAGGTTTGGGGGCGGCGGAGGAGGAGCGTCCCCGGGGCCGGGCTGGTGCTCGGGGGTGGCCCTCGCCCCCTCGCCCTCCCCGGGCACGGCCACCGCCCGCCCCCGCCTTCAAAAGGGCCCGGGCCGTGCCCGCGTTCCCGGAGAGCCCCGGAGCGCCCAGAGCCAGCCATGGCAGCGGGGCCGGAGCCCGGCGGGGAGTGCGGGATCTGCTACGAGGCGCTGTGGGGCGCGGGGACCCCGCGGGAGCTGCGCTGCCGCCACTCGCTGTGCCAGCGCTGCCTGCGCGGGATGGTCCGCGCTGCCCCCGTGCCCTTCGTCAGCTGCCCCTTCTGCAGGGCCGTGACGCTGCTGCCCGAGCTGCCCCCGGCCGCTCCCGGGGAGGAGGAGGAGGCGCGGCGGGAGGAAGGCGGCGGTGCCCCCGCAGGCTCCGGCCCCGCGGCCGTGCCCGTGATGTGCTCACCCCACGCTCCCGTGTTCGCCGTGAGCAGCTCCGTGTCCCCCCGTGGCTCCGAGGCCCCGAGCGCCTTCGTGCTGGGGCTGCTGGGCCGGGGCGTCCTGCTGGACCCGCAGCCCCCGCTCGCCTCCATGGAGAACCTGCGGCTCGGCTTCGCCGCCAGCATCCTCGTGCTCATCGTCTCCACCTTCTTCCTGCTCATCTTCCTCAAGTAGGTCCGGGTGGCGGAGCGGGAATCCCACCCCAGCCCGGCCCCGCCGATAGACCGACCCACGGTGGGTCGGGATCCCTTGGACTGTGGATCCTTCGGGATGTCTCGGACCGCGGATCCCTCGGGATGTCTCGGACCGCGGATCTCTCAGGATGTCTCGGACCGCGGATCTCTCGGGATGTCTCGGATCGTGGAGCCCTCGGGATGTCTCGGGACACGGCTCCCTCAGCACCCCCTGGATCCAGCCCGCGCGCTCGGGGGCCGCAGAATGCTCGGCTGCCCCGCACACGAGCCCCGCAGGGCATCAGACTCTTTAAAAATTAACTTCTGCAGCTGCTTCCTTGCCCGCCGGCGCCTGGCTGTGCCCGTGTCCCATTCCTGGCATTCCCGGGCCCCGGTGGCAGCGCTTGGCAGGAGCCGCAGCGCGAGGGTCACGGGCGCTTCCCGGTGGAAAATCCCTCCGGCTGCACCTCGGCCCACCTGGCATGGAGAGCGGGGGGAGAGGGACAGGAGGGGCCCTGTGGTGCTTCCCCTTCCCCGGGTGAAGCTGTCCCGGGCAGCCAAGAGACCATTCCCCTGGGGACAGAGCCTGGCACGCTGCCTGCAGAGGGCCATTAAAGCCACACCTGGGCCCAGCGCCGTGTCCCTCGTGTTTCTGTGACCCCTCAGCAGGCAGGGCAGGGCCGAGCACAGGGCCAGGTGTGCAGAAGGGGCTCCTCTACCCCAACTTCCCCTCCACATCAGCCCCGTGGCACATCCTCAGCAAGGTCCCTCCCTCCACGGCCAAAACTCTGTGTCCAGGATCAGAATTGGCCCCTTCACAGCCCCTGTGACAGCAGCGTCCCCTCCTTGGCCCTGGCACGTCCATCCCTCCCCCAGCCTGCTGGCTCCAGGAGCGCCCTGTCACCCTCCTGCACCCAAGGCAGGTGCACACATGGGCACAGAGACAAACATCGTTAATTCAGCTCCTGAGGCTGAGCCAGGAAGTACCTGGGAGCTCCAGGCTGAGGAAGATGCCAAGGTGGGGAAGGGGCTGTGGTACCTGCTGGGAGAGGGCCAAGTTTCAGTCTCAGCTCCAGCACCCCAATCCTGCCTGGGGCTGACAGGCACAGTGGAGCTGCCCCTTCCTGCCCAGGGGGAGCTGCTGCTGCCATCCCGTGACAGTCCCGAGGTGCCCTCCCCTAAAGCCTGAGAACCAGGTGAGGGACCCCTGTGACTACCACAGTTCCTTTGTGCTGCTTCAGCTCCTCACAACAGCATGGCCCAAGGGGAGAGCCTGAGGAGACAGTGACAGCACAAGGAACCTCCTCTCCTGTCTCAGGAAAGGGATTGAACACAGAGAAGAGTTTCTAGATTCAATCAGTCCTGATTTAAGTCAGTCTTGAAGTGATGAAGCCAGACTAGAGTAAAGCCCATGAAAGCAAAAAATACAGGTTTAATTGCACTTTATTGTCCAAGAAGTGAAATGCAAATCCTTCAGGCTGTCTATTTGTACCAGGGAACAGGAAGTGGAACTTGTTAGTATGAACATGGGCAGGGTCCAGTGGCCACATCAGGGCACCAACAGTGGGAGCAGCACAAGGACCCCCAGGGAGAATCCAGGTTTCAACACCACCACGCTCAGTGCTGAGTAACTGCTGGAGTGGCTCCCAGGCTGCCCCAGCTCAGGTGCCTGTACCTGGCACCAGGGGAAACCTGGCTCTGTCCCTGCCCACATTTCAGCTGCATTTGGCAAGTTGTGGCACTGAGGGTGGGGGGCAGGGACAGGGACCAGCCACACACCTCAGCAGAACACTCAGTGCTCTTTTGGGTGTTTTCCTCCCAAGAAATCACCTTTGGGAGGACACATCTAATTCCAGTCAGAGGTGATTAGAGGCAGTTGTAGAAATTAAACTGCAGTAGATTTAGTTTAAGCTGGTTCATTTCATTAAGTTAAGGGAGTTATTTGTCCAAAGACACAGAGGGCTGCTAGTTCAAGTTGTGTTAGTGCCAGTGAGTGTAGAATCAAAGTGCTGTGAGAGCCCTGGGGTGTCTGCCCAGCTCTGTCCTCGCTCCTTTCCCCTCAGACCAAGGAGTGCCAGCCCAAACCCTGCCTGCCCAGCACAGCCTGGGGTGGTGCCCACCCTCACCGTGGTTTAATTTGGGCTGTGATGGGCACACATGAACAGGGCTGCCTGCAGGGACTCTGCTGCTGCTCCCACTGCCAGGGAAACACAGCCCAGCAAAAATGCCCTCAGCTCTGGCCAGAGGAGAGGAGCTGCTGTGGGGCTCTGAGCCCTGGGCCCCTCCAATGCACAGCCAGGGCCTGGGCTCTTACAGCCACCACCAGATGCTGCCCCTGTGCTCAGACAGAGCCCTGAGGGGCAGCACCACTCCTGGGGCCCTGGCACTGCAGGTCCAGCACCATCTGAGCCCCCCTCAGTCCCCAGGCTGCTTGTGCAGAGCCAGTGGCTCACAGTGTCTCATCTCCAACAGCACATGGCTCATACACAGGGGTGGGAGGGTGCAGGGAATCTGGGAGCCACGCTGGTTCTAAGAAATAGTCCAAGGAGATCTTCACTGGGGAAGAAAGGGAGATTTTAGCCTGATTTTTCAACAGGCTGTTCCCACTGCAGGGTCCTGCCAAAGCACTTCACAAAGTTCCTATTTGCATAAAGTTTGAGGATGAAGAATCCAGGGCTCAGGGAGGGGGGGCAGCAAGAGGATGTGCTGTGGGACTGGTTGGCCCCTGCCCTCCAAACCCTGTGTTTGGCAGCTCAGAGCAACAGGGCTGAGTGCCCACAGTGCCACCTGCTCTCAGCTCCTCAGTCTGCAGGACTGCAGGGAAGTCCCTGCTCATTCCCCACTGCCCCACGAACTCTGCTTGCCAAGTGCTCAGTGCACAGGAAAGAGGCCGTGCCCAGAGGAGACATCCCAGCCAGGCCTTCATCCCAGCCAGTCCAGGTCATCATCATCATCATCACCAAACAGGGGTGCTGGAGGGGGACGCCCCTTCATGCTCTGCCAGGCAAACCAGAGGCAAAGTGTCAGTCCTGTTTCATAACTGACACCCAACTTGTTCCAAAACCTCCAGTGGCTTTAAGGAGTTGGCAAGGAGAAGCCTCACCACCAGGTTTTGGTTTTTTTGTCTCACACAATGTCTTAATAGTTAGATTAGGTTTAAATTAGGAACAAAATCCTCATGGAAAGGGATGTTGAGCATTGGAAGAGGCTGCTCAGGGCAGGGGTGCAGTCACCATCCCTGGGTGTTCAGTGTGGGGATGTGGCACTTGAGGACAGGGCTTGTGGTGGATGGTGCTACACTGAGAGCTGGACTTGAGCATCTTAAAGGTCTTTTCCAGCCTTAAGGATTCTGTGATTCCAGGAGCTGCTTACAGGCTAGAAGGGATCAGAGAGGGGCCAGACACCAAAACCTGGCAAGTTCCACCCACTTCATGCCAGCAGGAGTCTGTCATCCCTCTCCCAGGCAAGGTAACCCCTCACAGCTCCATCACCAGCCCCAGACACCCCTGAATTCCACAGGGAATGGATGGGAAGATCCATGCTCAGCCAGCAGCAGCCAGCCAGTCCCTCACTGCAAAGGGGAGGATCTTACAGACAAACTACTACAGATTAATGCCTGGACCAGGGGTGGAAAGACCCAAATACATACCACTTCCTCCTCATCCTCTTCTTCTGAGGGAACTTCAGGCTTCAGTGGTTTAGGAGGTGCTGTTTCAAAGAAGTTGTCATCCTCAAAGAGGCTACAGGGAGATAAAGAATGAACAGCTCACTCTCAGAGGATGGGATTTGGTTTTACAAGCTGTGTCACAGAGGTAACTTTTCAAGGCACAAACTATCCCCAGTGCAGGGTGATACTGGGACCTGGCAGCCACCAGTATGAGGTCACACAGGAACTGCACAGTCCCCTTGTGCTCCCCTGGGATGTTCTCCACTGGCTCCATCAGACATGGGGCTGCTCTGTAGCTGTTCCCAGTGCAGCATGTCCTGGGCAGCCCGGTCTGTGCCAGGTGCTGGCTCGTGCCACCCAGTGCCAGCATCATGGGGGTGCTGCAGGCCCCCCACCCCCAGTGCCCTGCAGCAGTGGCACTGTTGTGCCAGGACAGGGGGACTGTGGGATCCCAGCATCACACCTTACCTGGAATCTTTCTCCATGGGGCTGGAGCCCAGTCCCTGCTGCCCTGGGGTTTCTCCAGTGCCAGCTGAGCCCAGCTCTGCTGGGCTGGACCCTGAGGCAGGTTGGTCCTTCTCAGAGCCAGCTCCATCCCAGGGGTCTGAGCCACTCCCTTCCTCCCCATTTAAGGGAGGAGGCTCTAAACCCCCCACAGCCTCCTCTGCCTTCTGCTCTGCAGCTGCATTTGCTGGAAGTGCTGCCACATCTGCTTCTCCTGGCTTGGCTTCTGGAACAGAAGGTTCTGCAACTTCTGCCTGCAAAGACCCTCTGGAGGGGCTGTGCTCTGGCTCAGCTTCCCCCAGGGGGTTGCCCTCCTGCCTCTGCTGCACCTCAGGGACAGGCTGTCCTGCAGGTACAGGCCCCTCCCCAGGATCCAGGTGGGGTTTGGCTGTGGGACAGAGATGCTCCTCCTCGATCTTCTCCTCCTTGCTCCACGACTCCTGCTCCCCCTCAGGAGTTTCAGGCCTGGCAGAGGGAGGGGCACTGTTGCCTTCCTGCTCAGACACCATGGAGCCTGTGGGTGTTTCCCCAGGATCAGCTGGGAGTGCAACACTCTGTGCTGGGCTGTTCTGCGTGGGCTCTTCGTGGTTGGTCTTTGCTCCAGGTGATCCCTCCTGTCTCTCTGCTGCTGTTCCAGACTCCTCCTTTTCACTGTCAGGATCTGGTTTCTCCTGCTGCCTGTTGAGCAGCTGCAGCGTCACAGTCTGAAAAATGGAGCAGAGAGAACGTGGGTTGTACAGTAAACACAAACCATCAGGTTCCTGTATCATCTCCTGCTACTGGGCTGCTTTGCCACCCACAACAAATTCTGCCTTGCAGTTCTTTCAGACTCACAACACAGAGCTGTGCTTTTAGCCCAAGAATTGTATTCTCACACCAATCACCTCGTGCCTCTCATGCCTGTGGTACCTTGATGGTGTTCATGACAACCCCCAGCACTGTCCTGCCACTGTAGGTCTCATCCAGCTCAAATTCACCCCGAAGGGACTGAAACACACTGTTCATGATCTTCTTCACCTGCAAAAGGGCAAGGCAGGAAACAAAGATATGACTCATTATCATGTGGAGCACTGGACTCAAAATCCAGGTGAAGGAACAACAAATCCAAACACACACATATGTGGTTTTTCAAAGAACCCACATTTCAAACCAGAAATCCCCAAAATGAAGACAAATACTTGAGGTCACCTTAATTCAGAACCATTCCATAAACACCACAGCCATTCCTCCAAAACTGAGGCAGGTTGCACAAACCCTGGCACTTGCTACTTACTGCAATTTTAAAACCTAAACCTCAAATCTGAAGTTTTGACCAAAGAAATCAAGCAACAAAGTGGGCAGCAGGAAGATGGAGAGAGACAATGTACAAGAGCATGGAGTGACAGGACAACGGGAGCAGATTCAGGCTGACAGAGGGCAGGGATAGATGGGATACTGGGAAGAAATTTCTCCCTGTGAGGGTGGGCAGGCCCTGGCACAGGGTGCCCAGAGAAGCTGTGGCTGCCCCATCCCTGGGAGTGTCCAAGGCCAGGCTGGACAGGGCTTGGAGCAACCTGGGCTGGTGGGAGGTGTCCCTGCCCATGGCAGGGGGTGGGACTGGATGGGCTTTAAGGTCCTTTCCAACCCAGACCAGGTTGTGACTGTGATTCCATGACAAGATCCCATCCTTTCTCCTCTGTGGACTCTGCTACTACAAGCACAGTGCTCTGTGGAGAAAATGCTTCTCCTTCTTAAGTCAGCTCAAAGAGAAATAATTCAAGGTGAACTGATTTGCTGAGTAAGGAGAAGCACTGGAGAGTCAAGCTCACCTCCTCAGTGAAGTCTGCAGGTGAGGATCCTTCCTGACCCCTCTCCAGGGCTCGGATCCGTTCCTCATAGCGAGCCTTCAGCTCCACAGCATCTGCCTGCAGGGCTGAGACCTGCCAAAGGGACACCACGGTCAGAGCAGCTCCACAGGCACCTGCAGCACGAGCCTGCCAGGGAGGGGTGCTCTGGGAGGGCTTCACAGTGGCCAAACTGCTCAGGGGAGTTTTAAGCAGGGCTTTGACAGAGTTGGCTGAAAGCAACAGCATCAAAACAAGGCCACTCAAGCCAGCCAGATCCTTGGAGAGCCACAGCTGTGTTATCAGCTCCTCAAGTAACACCAAGAATGGGTGCACCATTCCTGAGATCCCAGGGAAACAAGGGCTGGGTCTCCTCAATGGACCTGCTCTGGTTTGCTGGAGGCCAAGTGACATTATCCCTTCCCTCTCATATTCTGGAACTCATATCCTTGTTCTTCTGGACACAGGTAGACTCCAGAAGACTTCTGGAGTCCAGGCCAGTGATCCTTGCACTCCAGTTTCCATCCAGCTGTGTTATTCCCTTTACCTTCTCTTGGAGAGGCTCCAGTTCCTCCAGACGTTGCTGAACCTCACCCAGTTTTCGCTCCTCTGCCTTTTTTGAGTGTTTCAGAGCTGTGAGCTGAAACAAGAACCAGAGCCCAGCAGTTACAGCCCCTTGCAGTGTCACCCACTTCACAACAGCTTCTGCTCAGAAACAGCCCCTCAGGACAGTGTAGATAAGCAGATTGTAGGTGTTGCTTTAGCTCAGGACTGTCAGCACCTTGGCTCTCCCTCCTTCACAAGCCAAGGGAACTGCACATGCAGACACCTTCCACAGCCCAAGCTCCAGAACCATCAAGGAATTAAACAGTCAAGCCACAATTAGGTGGGCAAAGACTGCTGATTCCAGTTACTGAGCAGCCCCTTACCTTCTCTTCCAGCTGGGCCAGCTGCTGCTGCAGGGAGTCCCTGTGCTCACACACCTCCTGGTACTGCCGGACGTGCTGCTCCTTGGCCGAGGCCAGGGCACGCTCACACTTGGCTTCCCACTGGGACTCCAGCTCTGCCTGGATGAGTGACACCTGCCATCAAGGAAGAGGGATGATTAGAACACACACACAGTCTGTGTTTGCACAGCTCAGGGCTGGACATCCCCACACACAGAGTGCAGCCCTACAGCTGCCACCAGCTCCTGCCCACACCTCTCTGGTCCAGCCTGTCTCTCAGGCTGGACAGAAGGCCTGGCTCAGATTTCAGACCTCTTGCCATATTTCTGAGCAGCCTTTCCTCAGCAGTCCTGTATCCTCTTTACTACAAACTCAATTTGGTGCCTCTCCTTTCCTCAGCCTGACACTATATCTGAAGATCAAGCAGTTAACACTTTCACTCTTTCACAACCTGAGTATTTTCTCAACTATTTCCAACCTGTAGGCTCCTACTGGCCTTGCAGACTTGGAGCAGGAGCTGCCCTGGCCCCTCACCTGCTCTGCTGCTGCCTGGTCAGTGGAAGTCCTGGCCTTCTTCAGCAGCTGCCGGAGCTTGTCCAGCTCCTGCTGGTACGACCTGCGGATCTCCTCCATCTCTTCCTCTGCCTGAGCTCTCTCCGAGAGGGATTTCTTCTTCCTCTCTGCAAGATTCTGCAATACAGAGCAGGGCAGAGAATAGGCCAGACTGCTCCAAAGCAGCTTCTCTTCCTCCAGCAGAAAGGACTTGTCAGAGCAGGGAACTACCAGGTTAGATCAGGCTGAGATTATGTTCAAGGTAAGAAGGTTAACACATTACTGGCTGGGACATTAAATAAATAAAAATCATGTCAGCACAGGAATCTTTGCTTGCAGATTAGTCAAAACTTCCTTCAATGGCACATTTAAAAGCAAGAACAACAGAAAACTCCATCTCTGGTGCTGGCACTGCACTTACCCTTTCCAGAGTCTCCTTCTCCACCTTCAGGTCCGTCAGCTCCTCCTCCAGGGCCGTGATCTTCATGTCCAGCTGCTTGCGGCTCTGCTTCTCAGCTTTGAACCTGCTCTGAGAGTCCTCAGAGGCTTCCTGGAGCTCTGCAAAACAGCCCTCCCTGTGGGTTCAGTGCTACACACCATTGGGGGCTCAGGGGAGGAACAGGGTCTCTGGCACAGTGAAGTCAAGGACTCTGCTTGTGCCTGCAGTGACCACAATTTATCAGAGCTCCTGTGAAATGGCAACACTTGTCACAGGATGATCAATTGTTATGGTTGGAAAAGGCCTTTTAAGATTATGAAGTGCAACTGTTAACCCAGAATCACCACCATGTTCACCACCAAACCATGTCCCCCAGTGCCATATCCACGTGCTTTTTGGATGCTTCCAGGGGTGGGGTCTCACCACTGCCCTGAGCAGCCCATTCCAGTGCTTAACAACCATTTCTGTGAAGAAATTTTCCCAATATCCAATCTAAACCTACTCTGGCCTGCCTTGAGGCAATGCCCTCCCCTCCTGTCCCTGTGCCCTGGAGCAGAGCCCGACACCCCCCTCGGCTCTCCCCTCCTGGTAGGGATTGCAGAGCCAGAAGGTCCCCCCTGAGCCTCCTTTTCTCCAGGCTGAGCTCCCCCAGCTCTTCCCGCTGCTCCAGCCCCTTCCCCAGCTCCATTCCCTTCCCTGGACATGCTCCAGACCCTCAATGTCTTTCTTGTTGTGAGATGCCCAGAACTGAACCCAGGATTTGAGGTGTGGCCCCACCAGTGCCCAGTACAGGGGGTGAATACCTCAGCTTTTAACTTAACTTTCCACCCATTCATCTCTGGTTCCTCTGCAAGGTGTTGGACAGAATCACCAAGAGATTGTCCTACAAAAGGCATCCCTGTGACAGGATGATTTGACCCGTTCCCTTTTTTAGTGCTAACAAGGGTGCACAAACCCTTCAGACAGTTCAGGGCATCCACACCCTGTGACTGATCCTGGGGAAGGCAGGAATAGATACCCCAGATAAAAAAGGATAAAAGGGGCAAAGGGGCATGAAGAGCTGCCAGGGGACAGGCAGGAGCAGCCCTACCTGCCACCTGTGCCTGCAGCTTGTTGAGCTGTGCCTCGTGCCGCTCTGCCTCCTGCACGGCCGCCGAGAGCTGCTGCCGCAGGGCCATCTCCTGCTTCTGGTGGGCTGTGAGCTCCAGCTGCAGCTGGGACACCTGGGCTGTGGCTGCTGCCAGCTCCTCTGCTACCTTGGCCTGCAGGGAAAATGGAGCAGGGAAAAGGAGGGAAAAGAGGGCTGTGAGGAGGCAGCAGAGCTGTTCTCCCAGGAGGAGCTGGAGACCTCACGAGGGAACACATCTCCACACTGAAGAGGTCACTTTTTTGCCATGTTACTGTGAGTTTTTTGGCTGTAAACCTGCCCAGAGTGACTAGAAAGTTGCACGAGGCCACCAACAACCTTGCCCTCACAGTAATTCAACTCAATGAGTTTTCCTGGAAAGCTCAAGCGTTTTTAAGCCCAGTGCCAGGGACTGGTGGCTCTGCTCTGAGTTTTCAGGCTATGACAACACCTACTCAAGTAAAAGCCTGGCCTCCAATATCCAGTTACCTCCCATAAGCTTACAAGTCACTGAAGAGCCACATAAAACACAGGTTTGTCCCAGCCAAAAGAGCACCCTGCCCCCAGAGCACACCTTGAGCTGCCCACAGGGGCAAGGCCAGCATTTCAGAGCAGAGTTCCCACAGTCCTTTGTTGGCCTGTTTAGAGTCATTGGCTCACAAACAGCCAGGCACTAGCACAGCTTGTTAGACAACTTGTACACAACGTTAGGAAAGGCTCAAGGCACCAAGACAAAGACACAGAGTGACACTCCCAATCTCATTGCACAACACACAAAACTCAGAGGATGCTCTGCAAAGACAGAACTTGCACAGGGAACACCTAAACAGCTTCCACTCCTACGCCTGCTTTGAGATTCCCAACAGACTTTCATATTTTGTTACTGGTAAGTTCAGGACAACTGGATTCTCTCTCTGCTTTAGCCTCCTCAGTCCCTTCAGACTGAGACCAACACCGTCTGGCAGAGAAGAGCTGTGAGCAAAACTGTTCCAGCTGATGATGTGCTGACCCTGAGGGCTGGGATACCACACCATTCCTTTTAGAGAGGAGGCAGCACTTGAAAGACTGGCTAGAGCCAGATCTGCTGTCCTCTTCTGTCTCCATAAATGTCTCACTGTCACAGTAACTCCTGGTATGCTAAAACCAGAGCCATGTCACAGCTAAAGGTTATTTTAACACTTGTCTTTATCTTTAATGGCAAATAAAGCAAACCAAAAGTATGAAATCTTCTGGCAGGAGGTGTTACCAGACAGAAGTTTCTGCAGTGAATCTTTCATGTCCATACTAGCTCAGCTCCAGCTCTCAGGTGCCAAGAATCCTGTGTGACCTGTACCTGCCCTGACAATGACATGACCATATCCTGTTTCTCCCCTGGGGACATGGAATGAGCAGGATTGTGACAGAGTTCGTGGAAAAGGCTCCCCAAATACAAGGGGCCAGTGGTGCTACACTGCCTGTTATAAAGCCCTTTTCCAAGTGGAAGATCTGTGCTAATTCAAGGTGTGAGGCAATTCTTTTAAAGCCACTCAGTTTGTGGCTGGTTCAGGAGGAAGCTGGGCTGGCACTGCCTTGGCACAACCATCTGTCACCTCCACAGTCAGCAGGCACTGCCTCACCTGGTCCCAGCCCCGGTCCACTGGCAGCATGTGCTGGGAAGAGAAAGCAGTGACAGGAAACAGGAAGGGTTAAGAACACAACGTGAAAGGCAGAGGCATTCATCAGCAGAAAAGCAAAAGCTTCTTAGCAGCAGCCTAAGGCATGCCAGAGAAGCCTTTAAATTACTCCAAGAACTGTAAAAGCTTGGGCAGAATAGGGTAGTGAAGCCTGATGTAAAAACAACACTGAAGGTACCTCCCAGTTGTTACACACCACAGAGGTGGGACCGCCCTGCTGGGACCCTTCCCCTGCACTGCAGAGTGGGGCTGTTCCTTCTGACACACAAAGCCTTCTCCTAAAGCTGGATGTGCTCTGCCAATAATCTATAACCCAAAGCAACACCCTACCAACACCTCTCCTTGGTGATCTGGGAACAGCTGCCTGGCCTGTGCCACCAAACAAATGGGGAGTCCCTGTTTGTAGGGAAAGAATAGATAAAATAGCTTAAAATTCCCTTCCCTGGTTCTGTCTGTCCCTCAGATCTCAGTGACTGCAGTCACAGGGCAAGCTGGGTCAGCCAAAAGGAAGAGGGAGCAATTCCAGCCTTCATATTTACAGTCAATACTCTCTCAGATCCAGGGGAAATCTTCTCCCAGTGCAAGTCATGGCTTTGCTGGTATGGCCTGAATCTGCTCATGTAACACCAACACTGGGCAGTGACTACTGAAGATGAGGCCCAAAAGATTCCTGAAGATGATCTCTCATACTTCCAAACGATGATTTTCTCCCCAGTTTATTTATTGTGCAAACTGGATGCTGTCCTCACCGAGACAAAGGAATTTATTATTTCCATCTGACTTACTCCTGGTTAGGATGTCTCCCACCCCCTACACATGACGGGTGTGCAGCCTGGGCTCTGGGGGGAAAAGCACAGCCCCCTGCCCTGTCTGCTCACACCAGCATCAGCCAGACCCTGCTCTGCTCTTTACCACACTCAAAAGCTGCATTTTGGGCCATTTTGAGGGGCACCAAGTTGTGGTTCTCATGCAGAGCAAGCACTTGTCAGCTCCCATTTGAACTGGAGGGGTCACAGCTCAGCAGGGGAGCTCAGGGCAAGACTTGGGGTAATTTACCAAGGCGGTGCTTGATAAAGCAGAGCAGACACCATGCAGGGACACACTGGGCTGGCCTGGGTGGAGATGCAGGATATGCAGCCATGCACAAGTGCATTGAGCTGTTTAAAAGCTATTTCCCAATTGTCCCTTTCACAAAAGCACCATGTGTTATTGGTAGGAACAAACAGCTCTTGATTAGTATTAAGAAAATGCAAAACTGCAATGAAGAAACATTAGTAGGAAATAATTTTTCTTAAACCTACATTCACTCTATTTAAACAGAGTGAATAGTTGAACAATTATAGAGAAGGAGTAAAACTCTCCTGAAACTGTCAGTGCAACTAAATAAATGAAGTACAATTTCAAGCCAAAAGCCCTGTCAGACACATTTGCCACAGACCCACAGGGTTAACAATAAATCAGGCCCAGACAAATCACTTAACATTAAAGTTCTGACAGCATAAAGACCTACAGTTACATCCTCTGTGATGCCTTTGTCATGAAAGCCAACAAAATATTCCAGTTTTTCCTCACAACACCTTTCAAAACAAAGCTCAGACCTACAGTTGTCTTAGAAGAGAACTGGCTTAAGCCTTGCCTAACAAGGCTTCAGCATGTTTTAGAGCAACAACCAGCCCCTTTCCTGGCTGCTCATGCCACCATTACCTTCTCCTGCTCTGCATGCAACACTCTTGCCTGTGTGTTCTCGTTTGTGGTCTGCAGGGAATGGTTCCTCTGCTCCATCAGCAGGTTACTTTGCTCCACATACCTGCGAACAGGGGAGACTCCATGAGCATTTCTGAGAACACACACCTTGCACCAAAAGATTCAGAGAGAAGAAGTGGTATTTCAAAGCACAGAAGTTCTGTTTTCTCCTGCCCATTCTGCAGTCTGATCTCAGAGGGGTGGGATGGGAGTGCCTGGCTCAGCAGATTTTATCAGTCCCCTTTTACACACAGGGGTTCCAGAGGGGCTTGTCCTGGGTCACAAAGGGACTCCAGAGGGGCTTGTCCTGGGTCACAAAGGGACTCCAAGAGGGGCTGCCCCGGGTCACACGGGGGCTCCAAGAGGGGCT
>JAJPCS010000286.1:46823-64008 GCA_021164005.1 Willisornis vidua nigrigula
CTGGAGCACAAGTGCTGTGGGGAGAGGCTGAGGGAGCTGGGGGTGTTTAGCCTGGAGAAGAGGAGGCTCAGAGGTGACCTCAGCACTGTCTGGAACTGCCTGAAGGGAAGTTCTGACCAGGTGGGGGTTGGTCTCTTCTCCCAGGCACTCAGCAATAGGACAAGGGGGCACGATGGGCTCAAGCTCTGCCAGGGGAAATTGAAGTTGGAGATCAGAAAAAACTTCTTTGCAGAGAGAGTGCTCAGGGATTGGAATGGGCTGCCCAGAGAGGGGGTGGATTCCCCATCCCTGGAGGTTTTTAACCTGAGCTTGGCCGTGGCACTGAGTGCCATGATCTGGTAAAGGGACTGGAGTTGGCCCAAGGGTTGGACTTGATGATCTCAGAGGTCTTTTCCAACCCAATTGATTCTTTGATGTCCCTGCTCACTGCTTCCATCTTGCCATGTCCCAGCCTGCCCAGGCATTGTCCCCTTTTGAAGCTGAACACAGGATGTTGTCTGTAGCCCTGCCAAGCTCTTCCTTTGCCCATCCTACTCCATTCCCTGCACTCCACTCCTCCAGAGTTCCTGTCATCCTCCTGCAGAAGCTCCTGGAACCCATGGAGGTGAATAGCTCAGGTGTGTCCCTCCCACCTACAGCTGGAGAGAACGTGCCCTCAGTCACTCTGTGTTTTCCTGCTTGGCTCTGCTCATCTGGCTTGATTCAGTTTTCAGGCTTCCATGGTCAAGGACAAAGCCCAGGAAATCAGAACTGCAGCCTGGCAGCCTGAGCCCCTCAGCATGTCCTGGAACTCTGCCCCAGGCCATGCCCTTCTCTCTGTCTCTCTTTATCCAAACCCCTTCTGGTGTGTTGAACTTTTAGGAAGCCTTAAACTCCTGGGAAAGGCTTTAGGTTGGATCTCTAAGGGGGTGAGGCAACACCAGGACAAGCCACAGTTCTGCTGTGACCTTACAGACATTCCTTCAATTCTTAAAATAGCACTGAGAGCTCCTTCTGCAGGAGTTGTGCAAGGGAGCAGCAGAGGTGTGCAATTAGGGGTGCAGGGCACAGCCCAGTCCCTCCCTGTGTCTGGGTGCCAGCCTGGGGCTGCTGGAGCTGTTTGGGAGAGTTCCAAGGGCAATTTTGACCCTGGAGAGTGTGTGTCTGTAACATGTTCTGCTGCATTAGTGAAGGATGTAATATTTGTTCCCTGTGTCTTTAAAGTGTGTCCATGTAGCTGGGCCCTGGCTGCTGTTGCTGGAGGCTCCTAAAGCATGAACTGGAACTGGGCTGTCCCTCAGCTGTGCCTTTAAGCAGCCCCAGAGATCCTGGAGGAGTCACAAGTCCATCCATGTGGACAGGAAGTGGTTAAAGTAGTGAAGTTTGCCAGGAAATTGAATCAACTCAAAGCAGTGCTTAGGTCTGCTGATGCCTGGCTGGGGCATTCAGGGGAGCCCACAGAGCTGGGACAGAGCTGGGAACAGAGCTGGGACAGAGCTGGGACAGAGCTGCAGTGTCTGCAGGCTCCTGCTTCCCTTCCTCTCACTCCATCTACAGCACTGCTGGAAAAATAAAGGATTGGGCTTGGGACCACGAGCTGGCAGCCAGAGGAGCTCAGACAGGCTGGGAGCTGCACTGCTGTGAGTAGAGCACTGCTGACTTTGGTTGCCTTTTCCATTGCTCCTGTGTTTTGTCTGTGACATTCCTTCGTGTCCCTGAGCCGTGTGTGATGTGCCAGCAGGAGAGCTTTGCCTTTCCAACTTGATTTTCCCCTTGGCTTTCTGTTGGGAACTTTCATTTTAATTCTTAGCAAGTATTACCAGGTCTCCAGGAGAAGAGAGGAGACTCCTGTCGCTGTTGTTGCTCCCAGAAGTGCTGGTGGAGGGACCCTGGGTAGGAATCACTCTGTGCTGAGAGGGGTTGGGAGGGTTCTGTGCAGGAGTCAGTCCCGTTGGCAGAGCTTGTGCCACTGTGTGCTGGCCACTGCAGCACCACCCTCTCTGGGGGACAAATAACTGGTGTAAAGGACACTGGAGAGGTGGTTTTTAAGGCTCTGGTCCTTGGGAATTAGTTTTATTTGTTGTGTTTTCAGAACAGGCATGGGGAAGGTGAGGCACTGCTCTGAAGGGAAGGGTTGCTGCTGGAGTGGGCATTGATTTAGGGCTCTGTTGTTAATCCTGTTACACTTATGAGTTGGAAAGGGGCTTCATTCCCTTTGGATGTGGCTTTTAGGAAGCTCTGTTTGCACACCAAGCTCATTTCTGAAGTGCTTCCCGGGAGCTTGGCAGATCCTTCCCATAGCCTGTCCTGTTTCTGCATGTCCAGGTGGAACTTCCTTGGGTGTTTGCTGCAGGGAAAACTCTGATTTGCTGTGAAGTTGCAGGATTCTGGGTAAACACGGGAGCAGCAATAGATTGGGAAGCTGTGGTGGAGGTTTTGTGGAATGGCAGTGATCTGACTGCTCTGGGTTTGGCATCTCACCAGCTCATTTCCCTGCACTGTACCTGACATATCCTACCTGTGCTGCCCTTCCCTGTGCCCTGGAGTCGTGAGTGTGGCTTCCGTGTACGTGTGAGATCTGTCAGCACTGGTTCAGTGTTGGTGGAGAGTGAAAGAAGTGCTGGTGCTGACAGTTTGCTGTTGTCAGATCCTGCTCCTGTGCACCTCTCCCTGTGCCAGCCCGGCCTGCAGAGCTGCCAGGGTGGCACTGCAGGGGTGGCACAGAAACCTCTGTGTGAGCATAGCCTGCCTGAGGTCAGCCCTGCCCCAGACTTAAAGAAAAGTCCTGTGTGTAGCTCTGAGTCTTGTTGTTTTCCCTGAAAATGTGAGGGGTTGTGAAATGGAGTCTGTGGCTGCTCTGGCCTGGGGTAACAGCCCTGAGAGGGACAGAAAAAAGCCCTGGAGAGAATTTCCTCATTCCTCTCTCCTGTTCCACCCTGTTTGTTTTCTTAGGCAGCAGGTTCCTGTGGAGTACAAGAAATCATTGTGTGTGTGTCCCTTGTGCCAGGTGAGCCGCGGGGTCTGTGCCCTTGGGGTGTGCAGACCCTTTGGAGTGCCTGAGCCTGGTACTGTGGCAGATCCCTCCCCTGGCCACGCTCAGGGATCCACTCAATGCTTCTTTTCTCTCTGTGCAAACATAAGGAACAAGCAGCAGCCAGAGATCAAGTCACCCATTCAGACAGAAATACCTGCTGAAGGGCTGGGTTTGTACAAGGCTAAATCCATTTAAATCCATTACAGTAATAGAACCTTGTGTGGGGGAGTGTTTTCCCTCACCACCCACACCTGCCAGCTTGTCTCTCAGGAGCCTGTGCAAACCAAACTGAGATTTGCAGCTTGAAATGTTCCACACCCATTAACCTGTTGCTGCCCTAGATATTGTTATTACCCCAATACACAGGTAGAGATCTCCTAAACTGTAATCAGAGACTGAGGGTCCAGTGGAACTGATTTATTTTTAAACAGAGATTTATCCATGTATTGGTTACATTTAGTGACACAAAACACGGTTTAAGTGGCTCAGTCAAGGTTGTTTCCTCTCACGACTTAGTGCCCCATTCTTTTAGGATCTCAGGAAATGTCCTTCAGTGCTGGGCACCTGCAGCAGGGTTGGATTTGCTGTTGGACACTGGGGGAGCAGGGTGAGAGGGAGCTGCCCAGGAGAGGGACAAACTTGCTCTTTGTGACCTGTACCAAGACCTGCCCAACCACAGGCAGCCCCTCCTGAATTGCTGACCTTGTTCTTTGTTCCTACAAAACAAATACCCAAGAACACATCCGCTATTTCTCCCTTTCTGCAGACAAATGATGATTAGTGGGAAGGCAAGTAGTGAAAAGCTGGACACAACCCAGCCACGAAGGCAGGTTTTTATCTGGTGACCAGCCAGGACTTCTGTGAAGCTTTACTGGGACCTGTGGAGCTTGGCAGGAGCATGAAATCCTAAACTGCATAATAACCACTGGACAGTGCTCACCAGTGAGGATGTTGTAAGCAAAGCAAAAGCAGTGGGTGAGTCTGCTGAGAGGAGAGAAGGGAGGAGACACAGGGGCAGGCACTGGTCTCTGCTGCCTGGGACCAGTGACCCAGGGAACGGCTGGAGCTGTGCCAGGGCAGAGACAGCACCCAGGGAATGGCTGGAGCTGTGCCAGGGCAGGGTCAGGTTGGATCTCAGGGAAAGGCTCTTCCCCCAGAGGGTGGTGGGCACTGACCAGGCTCCCCAGGGCTGCCAGAGCTCCAGGAGTGTTTGGATGATCCTCTGGGGCACAGGGTGTGACTCTTGGGGATGGTCTTGTGCAGGACCAGGGGTTGAATGATCCTTTTTGGGTCCCTTCCAGCTCAGGATATTCCATGGCTCTATATTCCAAGAGTTTTTGGCTGGGGAGAGGGAAGTTCTTACATTACGTTTTTCCTCAGCACAATTACCTTTGATCCCATGGGGTGAAGCACTTGGGCTGTTCTTCCTTCCCTGATGCAAAGACAATTTGAAGTTTGTGTGTCTTGGCAGAGGGTTCCTTTCCTAAGTGTTTGTATTTTGGGACTGCAGTTTAGAGCCTGAAGGTTTTGGCTCTGCAATAGGATGATCTCCAAAGCTGTGCTGTGTGGAAATCACACCCTTCATTCCACAGGTGTCCCCTGGTGATGCCTCCCTGTGTCAGCTGAGCTGCTCCTTCCACTGCACTCTCTCCTTCTTTCCTCCCAGTGAACGTTGTTCTGGTCTCAATATTTAAACACAAACAGGGTGAAGTGAGCGAAAAAGTGTCAGCAGAAATTCCTGCTTTTCCCAGTGCCATTGGATTCCATTGCAGGTTCCTTTCCAGAGGGTTACTGTGAACTCTCTGCTGCAGTAAGGGATGGGTTACAGCTCCATCTCCAGAGATCCACACCAGACCTGAGCTGTGTGTTCCTGCATTACCTAATTCCAGTCTTTGCAGGGTGTATTAATTCTTTCTCTCAAGTTCATCCCCAGCACTGCTGACTTAGCCTCCTTATCTTCCCTAAACCTTTAATTTCTCTCATTGCCCTCTTTAATTTAACTCTAATTTAGCCTTTTGGGATCCCCAAGTCACTGTCACTAACTGAACCAGCTCCACCACCAGCTGGTTGCCATCTGGGGTTCTATTTGCTATTTTCAGTTTAGGAAGCTGGTTCAGAGTTTCATTTCTCTCCAGTCTCAGTGCAGTCTGTTCAAACCTGTTCAAACACCATGTTGCCTTGTGGCTTAAAAAACTGTGAAGAGACACAGTTGTAACCCCCCCTGGTGATTTATCTGGAAGGAAGGGTATCTCCTCTCATGTTTTTAAACCTTAGTTTGGTAGAGTGTCTGTACTATGGTTTTTATTTCACTTGGTTTTACTTCAGTGCTGGACTGGAGTGGGAGGGCACAGAGTGTTCCAGGCAGGGTCCAGCACCACAGATCCTGTTCTTCCAGGGCTGACTGGTGTTCCCAGGTTGTTTTCTGTCCTCTTGCTGGTTCTGCCTGGTGGTTTCCATTCCCCCCCAGAGCTGTGCAGGTGCCATTCCATGCAGTGCTGGGGCAGGGTGCACAAGTCACATCCACCATCCAGTGTGTCCAGACATCCCTGATCTGTGGTAACCAGATTAGGGATTTGGCCTGGCAGCTGTTTGAGTGTTCCTCTCACTGTGGGTAATGTGATTAGAGGGGAGATGTGGCAATGAGAACTCAGGGAAATGAAATTGGGTTGCCTGTGGCTGTTGCAGACCTTTGCCTGGCAGGAGGCCTTGTACCACCTAACACAATTTGTGTTAAACATGTCCCCAGTAAAATGCATAACTGTCAATTAAGAGAAACCTTGTAATCTGATTCTTTAATATATGCAATTTAAAATGGGGGCTGAGAGATTTTTGCCTCTTGAATGACTGCAATTGAGAAGAGACTTTGGCTTTTTTTTTCTGCTCTTAATAAATGTTGCTTTATACTGACCACTTGTCCCTCTATCAGATCAGGTTGCCTTTCTGGCAGGAGTGTGGAGGATGGTGCAGCAACACAGTGATGTAAAGCTCAGGGGGACACACCTCCTTTAAACTGTCCTGCTGTGTGCTCCCTGTGCTCAGAGCAGGACCAGGAGGCTGCTCCAGGAGTTTCCAGAGGCAGTAGAATCACAGAATGGATTGGGTTGGAAAAGACCTCTGAGATCACCAAGTCCAACCCTTGGGCCAACTCCAGTCCCTTTAGCAGATCATGGCACTCAGTGCCACGGCCAAGCTCAGCTGAAAAACCTCCAGGCATGGGGAATCCACCCCCTCTCTGGGCAGCCCATTCCAATGCCTGAGCACTCTCTCTGGGAAGAAGTTTTTTCTGATCTCCAACTTCAATTTCCCCTGGCAGAGCTTGAGCCCATCGTGCCCCCTTGTCCTATTGCTGAGTGCCTGGGAGAAGAGACCAACCCCCAGCTGGCCAGAACTTCCCTTCAGGCAGTTCCAGACAGTGCTGAGGTCACCTCTGAGCCTCCTCTTCTCCAGGCTGAACACCCCCAGCTCCCTCAGCCTCTCCCCACAGCACTTGTGCTCCAGTCCCTTCTCCAGCCTCGTTGCTCTTCTCTTCTCAGTTGGGTTGGAAGAGATCTCTGAGATCATCAAGTCCAACCCTTGATCCAACCCCACTGTGATCACTCCATGCCAGGGGCTGGTGATCACAGTAGGGTTGGATCAAGACATGGTGGATTCTCTGTCCCTGGAGGTGTTTAAGAGGACACTCAGTGCCACCTCCAGTCCCTTCTCCAGCCTCGTTGCTCTTCTCTGGCCCCGCTCCAGCCCCTCAATCTCTTTCCTGACCTGAGGGGCCCAGAACTGAACACAACACTCAAGGTGTGGCCTCCCCAAGGCAGAGTCCAGGGGAAGGGTCACTGCCCTGGGCCTGCTGGCCACGCTGGTTTTGATCCAGGCCAGTATTTCCCAGTGGCTTGGAGTAGCAGTAGAGAAGCCAAATTCTGTTTAGCAAAGTGCTTCTTTTTTTTGTTTTCCAGGCTCCCACTTTTCTATGTGCCTTCCTGACCCCCTGTGCCCTGGCAATGGCTCACGAGCACCACATGAACAGCTCCATGTTGGCAGCCACTCACCCCCCTGAGCACCTGCACTCCACAGCGGCCTCGGGGCACGGCCACGGACCTGACATGATGGCAATGGTGAGTGCAGGAGTCCTTATTAACCAGAGAGCCTTCCCTTCTCTGTGGGTCAGAGTAACTGGTCACCTTACAGACTGTGCTCTCCAGAACTGGAAATGAAACTCTGTGAAGGTCAAATAAAAACTACACGTTCCCAGTCATGGGGATGAAAACTGGAATACTTTCTTGAACATTTGACCACAATTTAAGGTTTCAGGGAAGCACATTCTAATAGGGAGGAGGGCTTATGTTAACCATCCTTTTGCTAAGTTGCAGAAACAGTCACTGATTTACGGGGGAAGGAGAGCAAGGGGTTACAGCATTATCTGATAACATTTACTTCTTTCTTATCTTAAAGCAGGAGACAGCTTGTATACACAAGCAGAGCAAAAACACACTCTGTCTCTGCCCAAGTCATTAATTTTCTTGCTGTTGGAATCTATATTTTTTGTCCCTGACAAAACTGAGCTTTGGAAGGCAGGAATCCATCCAGGTAAAACCCAGACCCCCCTGTGGCTCTTCTGGAGCGGGGCATGAGGGGGTGTGCAACATGGAATGGATCTCAGAGCTGGACATCCTTTGGCAAAATGGCCTTTTCTTGCCAAAACCTGTCTGGCAGCCAGCCTGGTGTCTGCTGTGCTGAGGGCAGGAAGGCAGAGTGAGCATTTCCCTGCAAGGAGCAGGTGGATGGAGCTCTCCAGGCAGCACTGAGGATGGCCCGGCAGTGTGAGGGGCTGTGCTGACCTGCACCCACCAGCTCTGGGCCCTTTCCCTCCTGAGCTTTCCAACACACTCAGTCTGGGGAGCAAAGTGCTGCCAGGGCTCTTTGCCATGTTGGCACTGAGGTCCTGAATCCTGCAGCTCCAGCTAACTGGGATTCCAGCAGGTTGAGACTTGTGTGTTCTGGCATCTCTGGGGCTTTGCAGAGATCCTGCCCAGGGCTGCCATGGGAACAGCTGTAGGATCTGTGTTTGTGTGTAGCCAGCTCTGGGAACTTTTTCTCCCTTTTCTGAATACTTTTGAGTGAGTTTTAAACGATTAAAACGTGTCTGTGTATGGTTAAATTTCGAAAGGAGGGGAGGGTGCACTTCCATTTCAAGTGAGTGTTCTCAGGAGAGTGTTCTTATAAACCTACAGCTGGAGTTTGCCAGCTCTGTGCTGAGGGGAGAATGAAGAATTTCTGCTCATATTGCAACCAGTATCACAGGAGCAGAGAGGGCTAGAACAGCCTCCCCTCAGTGAGCCTGGCCTGGGTGGAACTCACAGTCCAGCACTGCCACTGCTCTCCTTGTAAAGCTCTTCCCATGCCATCTCACACCTTGGTATTGGCATCCCTAGGCCATTACTTTCCATATAAATGTTCTTTACAAGTGTCAGGTGTTCAGTGCACAGCTACAGGACCCTGCCTTGCCCTGCAGCTGAAAACTGGGTGTAATTACACAAGATTTTGAGTTAATAGTGCACATAAATCTGTCAGGGAAGGCAGTGCACAGGCACAGCATCTTATTTAACACACCGAGCACATTTAATGTGTGTTTTCCCATTCCTCACTGGCACCAAGTAACAGGCTCTGGTTCAGCTGCAGTTCTTTGGTTGGTGTGGTTTTTGTTTTAAATATAAAAATGTAGTTCATTGAAGAGATGAAAGTGCTCTCCAAGAGCTGTTTTACAGTGATTTCTGCTCTGGGGGTAATGCATGTGTGCTCGTCCTTATGGATGCTGAAATGAATCATAATTCTGAGCTTCAGCAAATAACCTGAATTAAGGAGAGTTCAAACAGAAGTTCCTCTTGCTTGGGTAGTACTTTCCATGTGAAAACACTGTGCAGCTGTGGGCAGGACATGCCAAACTGGGTGGGAGGTTTATCTCACCTGCAGTAGGCCAGGGCATCCCTGATGGGAGCCCTGCCCACAGCACCCACCCTGCAGCCTCAGGAGCCCTTGTTTTCTCCCAGGGGAAGCTGTGGTCCTGCTTTACATGTAACACACCTTGTGGTACCTGTGTTTGGGCCTCTGTTTCCCGTGGGATATGAGGAATTCCATAGGGAGACAATAGTCTGCTGGCACAGGAGGGAGCAGAGGACTCAGCTGTACAACCCCCACCTGTGTGAACCCAAAGGGGGTCACAGTGGGGACAGGAAAGTGCCCTGTGCCCCAAGCTCTGGGAGGATGGGGAGGAAAGGAGGAGCTCCATGGAGACATCCCCATCCCTGACTGCTGCTGGTGCTGAGGAGGAAAGGGGCTCCAAGGGCAAGGAGAAGGCAGGTACCATGAAGGGACCTTGAGTGTTGTGTTCAGTTCTGGGCCCCTCAGTTCAGGAAAGAGATTGAGGGGCTGGAGCGGGGCCAGAGAAGAGCAACGAGGCTGGAGAAGGGACTGGAGCACAAGTGCTGTGGGGAGAGGCTGAGGGAGCTGGGGGTGTTCAGCCTGGAGAAGAGGAGGCTCAGAGGTGACCTCAGCACTGTCTGGAACTCCCTGAAGGGAAGTTCTGGCCAGGTGGGGGTTGGTCTCTTCTCCCAGGCACTCAGCAATAGGACAAGGGGGCACGATGGGCTCAAGCTCTGCCAGGGGAAATTGAAGTTGGAGAGCAGAAAAAAACTTCTTTGCAGAGAGAGTGCTCAGGGATTGGAATGGGCTGCCCAGAGAGGGGGTGGATTCCCCATCCCTGGAGGTTTTTCAGCTGAGCTTGGCCGTGGCACTGAGTGCCATGATCTGGTAAAGGGACTGGAGTTGGCCCAAGGGTTGGACTTGATGATCTCAGAGATCTTTTCCAACCCAATCCATTCTGTGATTCTGTGACAGTGCCCTCTGCCCGGGCTGCCTGAAGGACCTGGAGCTGAAACCTGGAGCATCTTCTCCCTGTCTGTGTGTTACACTGATTTACTGGAGATTTATTGCATTTTCTTCCTGTCTGTCTGATGCCATCTGAACTGGTCTGAGTTCTTGTCAGTGCAAACCTTGCTGATAAATCTGCTGAGAGCTCCAGCTCAGGGTGAGCTGCTCAGGCTCACCTTGGTGTTCTTTGTGTTTTGGGCAGGCCATGACTTTCCACTTCAGCTATGAGAATGTGCCACTGCTGTTTTCTGGACTTACAATCAATTCTCCTGGAGGTTGGTAACAATGTCTTGTCCAGTCCAAAGAAAATGTTTGCAATTAGTGTTTAAGGAATAATATTTCAGGAATTACCTTGTTATTTATGCCACAAATTCACAGACCTGCTGTGTTGAGTCTGGTTTAAATGGCACCTGTGGGGTGAAAGAAAAGGGAGGTGTTTGCATAATCCAAGAATTTGGTCTCCTTAGGAAAAGTGATTGCTGGTTTCCCTTCCTGGGTGAAATTCCAGTCAGGTGTGGCTGAAATTCCCTTTTCCCACCACGGTGCCCAGCCCAGGCCTGCACAGCACAACGTGGTTGTTCAGCCACACAGTGACTGACTGACTGACTGACTGACTGACTGACTGACTGATGGGACAGGTTTTGTTGCACAGAGACAATGATGTTTCCTCTCTTGTCAGAAATGGCTGGTGCTTTTGTGGCTGTTTTCTTCCTGGCCATGTTTTATGAAGGCCTTAAGATTGCCCGGGAGTGTCTGCTCCGGAAATCCCAAGTGAGCATCCGCTATAACTCCATGCCAGTGCCAGGCCCCAACGGCACCATCCTGATGGAGACACACAAAACTGTTGGGTAAGGATTTCACTTCATTCTAAAGCAAATCTCTCCAGGTGAAACGGGGACAGGAGGAACTTTATGCAGCCAGAACTGAGTGTGTTGACTCCAGGCTGGGACTCTGCTTGGCGCTGACTCAGCCACCCTCGAGGATGGGGCACCAAAGGAGGAAAGCAGCAAGGAGCCAGAGGAGCTTGGGGGTTTTGTGATGAACCCAGCTGGGGAGTGCCCAGGGGCAGAGTTTGGGTGTTACATCCAGAAAGCCCTAAGGATACTCCTGGCAGGCAGTCAAGGCCTCTGCACACAACAGGAGCCACTCTGCTTATTGAATAGGGGGGTAAAATAAGTTTTTCTGTAGGGGTGAATGGGGGATGAGTTAATGATGGTCAGAAGAGGATCAGGCACAGCAACACCAGAAGGCTTGATCAGAAGGCTTAGAATTTTATTTTTAGTTACAGCTTCACCTTTTATCTCCTCTTGTATCCAACATGCCATCACACTATTGGTTAGTCAGCTCACCAGGCATACATGGAAACATTCCACTGGCTACAAGGTACCCCACATTCTACAGGTGGCTCTCTGCTCCCCAAGGGTGCACTCCAAACTGCTTTTATTCAGGGATACACTCTGACCTGCTCCATATCAATCTCTCCATCAATTACCTCAGACATCAGGGGGTCTGCAGACCCTCTGTTAATCCCCACATGTTTCTCATTAAAAGTTGTTTGCTCCCAGCAAGTTCCATGCTTGCTTTGCTGGCAGATGGGGAAAACCACAGCTCCAGGTTCATGCAGGAGGGTTCCCCTTCTCTGCCATCCCCTGCCCACCTTGGTGTTGTGGCAGCCCAAGAGCTGAGCTTTCCCTGGGCACGTGCCTTTCCCAGCTCCCTCCTGTTTGCTGACTGTTGTTTGGGTTTGTGTCCTCAGGCAGCAGATGCTGAGCTTCCCCCACCTCCTGCAGACTGTGCTGCACATCATCCAAGTGGTGGTCAGCTACTTCCTCATGCTGATCTTCATGACCTACAACGGGTACCTGTGCATAGCCGTGGCAGCAGGGGCGGGCACCGGGTACTTCTTCTTCAGCTGGAAGAAGGCAGTTGTGGTGGATATCACAGAGCACTGCCATTAACACAGGGTGCTGCCCAGGGGCCTCCCCACCCCTCTGCCCCCTCCTGGAGCAGCCTCCCCGAGGACTGGATCATTCCTGAGCTGCAAGAGAATCATGCTAAAGAAAATCAACTGGAGTAACCCACGGGCTCCTCCTGGGTGCAGGGTGTGAGAGCTGGGCTGTGCTGCTGCCCCTGAGAGTCCACACAGCCATTTGTGGCCAGGATTTGCTTTATTCTTAGATTATGCTGTGATTGAGATTAGTTGGCTGACAGAAATGTAGAAATTATTCTTTTAAAAAGGAAAACAAACCCATTTTATTTTTCAATTGTAAATGCTCATCACTGAGGGTTTAATGAACAGTAGGCAAAGCTCCAAGTTGCCCACAGAGCCCTGTGTGTCCGAATGGCTGTTTTAATTTGGGGGTTTTTTTCAGTGTGTACATAATGCCAGGGGAGGGATCACCCTGGCATTGTGGCTTTTGGGGCCAGTGACACCTTCTGCTGCAGAAGGACTCAGCCTCTGGGGAAGATTTGGTGCTGCACATCAGACACTCAGGTGTGTCCTGGCAAGGGAGGACTTTGACCCGAGGATGTGACCCGAGTGCTTCAGGGAGAGGATGAACCTGCCCTCCAGGCCCACCAGAGGATGGGGAGTGCTGTTAATCTGATGTATCCAGCAGCCTTCAGGGACAACATCTGAGTTTGGCTGCCTTCCCTTCCCCATCATGGAAACACATGGAGCAGACACAGGACAACAGTTGTGTATTTACAGGGCAAAGAGATTCCAAACAAACCATTGAACCCACAGGTACTCCATGTGGAACTGCAGCTGGATGGATCTAGAGCTAGATGTTGGGTTACTAAAACCAGTTCTGTACAAGAGGCAAGAGCTAAATAATGATTTCATGACACTAAAATCCAAATGGCTGGAGAGGGATGGAGGTGAAGGGGTGGGACAACCATGTTTCTGTAAAGGAGAGATTTGGGGAAGAGGAGCAGGAAAATGCAGGACTACAACAGCCTTCAATCTCTCCTCAGGTGACATTTGGAGCAGCTTGGGCTGATTAAAAAGTATTCCTGACCCAGATGACTCCTCTTTGTCTGAATAATCACACTGTGCCTGTGCTGGGGGTGCAGAGTTCTTGCTCAGTGCTGTGAACCCTGCACATGGCACAGGCTGTGAGAGGGGCAGGAGCAGCCCCTGCGTGCCTGGTGCCCAGGGCAGCCTGGGGGGCTTCTGGGGAGCAGCTTTGGTTCAGCACCTGGATCTCAGACTGCTGGGAATGTGGTGCAAAGCTGAAGTCTTCCCTCTCCCCAGGATGCCCAATTTGTGCCTGCAACTGGCTGAAAGGAAGACATTTGGAATTTGAGAAGGGCACTGAGAACAGGCACCACCTGCAGACTAGAACTGGTGTCTGGGACATGCCCTGAGAACAGGAATCGTGTTGGGGTGAAAGCCTGTGGGCACACACAGGAGCAGTTTTTCCTCTGGAGATGGTGCTGTGTGAGGAAAGGGGATCTTTGAAACATTTTTTCACCCAGGAGCCTTCCCAGGGCAAGGCCATGCCTGCTCCTGGGGGCTCCCTGGTGCTGGTGCTGCCACCTGAGCACACACAGCCCACCCTCCCCACCCTCCTGGCCAGGAAACGCATCACCGCTGCTACCAGGGCTGGAATTGCTCCTCCTAAAGTCAGCCCTCCTGGGCTGGTGCCAGATGTTCATGTGGACATCCTGTTTCCTCTGGACAGTGCAAATAGAGAATAAAAGGAGCTGAGTTAAAAGCAGGTTCCTGGTTTCTGGGTGACAGAGGCAGAGCTATTTTCGTTGAAGAGTTGTGGCCACCTCCTGGTGAGACACAGGAAAAGTGCTTCCCAGCTTGGTCTGTGAAGGGAGTTATGTCACTGACAGGCTGCAAAGCTCCTGGTGCCCTCTCTGCTCCTGCCCTCTCTGCAGCCATGGCTCTCCATGGCACTGGAAAAGTGACCCTTCCCAGCCCTGAGAGAGCTGGGAGGAAACCTGGGTGTTTGTCAGAGGCAGGTGGAGCTGCTCAGTGCTGGAGATGGAGGCTGGTGCTGGGGGAGGTTTGCACTGTGGGAGCCCAGAGCCCACAGTTCCAGCCCCATTCCCATGGATTTCTCAGGGAGGGGCTGGGTTGCTGCCATCACAGGGTGGCTGATCACAGGGAATGGTCAGGAGTGGCTCTGTGTGGTGACAGTGATTACTGCATATACCTCTTGCTGTGTCTTTCTCTGAAACAGAACCTGCTTGGCCTGACCTTGCTGTCACCTCTCACCACCTCTCTGTGTATCCAAGTGGCCAGACTTGAACTCTCTGCTTGCAGTGATCAGACAGGGATGACTTGGAGATCAGGCTGTGGCTCTGACTGTAAATTTGTTCTTGTTTGCTTTTCTGCCTCGTTCTCTGTGTAGCACCTGCGGCCCTGGAATTGTTTCCCCCGAGGATGAGACCCTGTGCCTTCAGGGCTCCTCTCCTGCCCACACAGAGAGGACACAGCTTTGCTCTGCTCTGACATCCCACCCCAGACATGCCACATGTGTGTTGACACAGGAATTTGATGTGCTCAAGTCTCAGAACCTTTAGAGCCCTCACCTCCCTGTGTTACCAGGACAGCTTTAAACTCAGGCAGCAGAGGGGCTGAACTGAAGTGTTTAGCCCAGGAGCCTTCACAGGGCAAGGCCATCCCTGCTCTGGGGGCTCCAGGGGGTGGTGCTGCTGTCTCAGCACAGAGTCCTCCCCCTCCCACCCTCCTGGGAAGGAAATCCAGTACTGCTGCTACCAGCACCTCCTAAAGTCAGTGCCAGCTGTTTATTTGGACATCCTGTTTTCCCTGGACAGTGCAAATAGAGAATAAAAGGAGCTGAGTTAAAAGCAAATTTAAGTCCCTAAAGAGCAAAATCTTTTTTCCAGTGTGACAGGGAGGTGACACTGAGCTCAGTGACAGTGCTGTCCCGGGCAGGAGTGTCCCAGGTGTCTGGCAGGTGCCTCAGCTGCTTCCCACAGCCTGTATGGAGCACTGGAAGCCTGGGATGCCCAGGGAAGGGGAAGGGAAGAGGCTGAGGAGAGCAGGGGGGGCTGTGCCAGTCCCAAGGCCCAGTCTGTGTCCCCTGCTTGCTTTGGCTGTGCTGTCCTTAGTTCAGTGTGACAATCCAGAGGAGCCCTGACCTCCCTGTGTCCCACCCTCCCCTTCCCACAGATCCCACTGGCTGTGGGTCCCAGCCTGGGGTGCCATGGGCTTTGGCAGAGCCTGAGCAAAGCCCACCCTTCCTGTGGGTGGGGTGGGCTCTGGGGCAGCCCCAGCCCCTCTGCTGCCTGCAGAGTTACCTCAGGGTTGTGCTGGTACCGCGGGGGGTGAGGGCTCTTCTAATGGCTGCATAAATTCCTGTTGTCATCCTTGGCTGTGATGTCATCCTTGGCTGTGATGTCATCCTTGGGCTGTGATGTTGTGCTTAGCTCTGATGTCATCCTTGGCCTGTGATATCATGCTGGGCTGTGATGTCATCCTTGGCCTGTGATGTCCTGTGCCTGTTTTGTCCCTGATGTTTGGCCTCCACATGCTGTGCCTCTGGATTATCATCGTGGAGGGAGCTCAGTGTCCAGCCTGTGCCTCTCAGCTGGTTTTTGTCATTTTTCTTTGAGTGCCTTTTGAGTTTGTCTGGAGCCAGTCCCACCAAATGCAGGATTTCCAGTTTTGTTTACAGTGGACTGTCATTTTTGGTTTTATTCTTGCTCTTTGTGGGGGTAACTTGTCTGATATTACTGTGAATATCAAGAATTTCCTGTATATAATTAACCAATAAACTAGATTGCATTTTACTGTGGTGGGGGCATGTTTTGGAAACCCTCAGAGGGAGTCCCTGTTGAGGTGCTTGGGGATGGCAGTGAGGAGCAGCCTCCTCTGGGCCACCCCAACCCTGAGCAGTTCTCCCTGGAGCTGCTGGAATGTGGGAAGTCACTGATGCTGAGTTTGTGTCTGTTCCAGCCCTTGGCAGTGTGGGGAGGGATGGAGAGAGGAATTGGTGCCTCCCAGACCTGCCTGCCCTGGAGAGAGAATTGAGGACAGGAATTTAGGGAGCTGGAACAGCCTCCTGAGTGCTGCCCTCTCAGACAGAGCCTGCTGGCAGTGCCAGAACAGCAGAGAATCCCTGATCACTGGATGTGGTGTTAGAGGAGAAAGCAGCTCTGCTCTAGGCCAGGCTCTGGCTCTTTCAGTGGGAAAACAAACATGTAAGTTCTGTGCATCTCCACAGCCTGACCTGACATTTGGGGCACCTACAACACACAAAGCCTGAGTGGAACTGAAGTCCAGCTTGGAGCATTGCTTGGGACACTGAAAAACTGGGACTGGAGCTGTGCTGGAGGGTGGCAGAAAACAGCCCTGGCACAGCAGCAAGGGGAGCCTGCAGCTCCCAGATGCCCTGTGGGTGTCCTGGGGCAGGTCCCAGAGATGTGGCACCTCCTTCCCAAGATCAGGGAACAGCAACTTAAACACCAACATCTGCTCAGATTGTACAAGTTGGTTCCTCAGGTCCCCTCCCTGTGTGCCAGACCCCTCCTCTGTGGGGCTCTGCCCCGTCTCACCCTGCAGTGCCCAGGCAGCTGGTGGGGGTAAATCCAGGGATGGGCTGGAAGAACCAACCTGCCTTTGGGCTTTGCATGTGACTCCATCCCTAAGGGAATACTTGGTGACCTTTGATCCAAGCAGCTCCATCCCCAGGGTAACAAACCAGGGCAGCTCAGGTGACTGAGCAGGGCTGAGCAGAGGAATGAGGAACTGTACAGGAAACTCTGCTTGCTCAGGAAACACGGATATCATTCCACATCCATGTGCCCAGTGCTACATCCAGGGCTGCAGCAACTCCCTGCTCAGGGCCCATCCCAGGGGATCCTCCAGCAGGACTTCACCCCCTGGTGCTCCCTGGCTGCCTGCAGCCAATTACAGCAGCTCCTGTGAGTGTTACTGTGAGAAAATTGATCTTTTTATTGAATTTACAAAAATAACAAAGTCCATGAAACAAAGAAAAATAACAGGTAGGAAAATGTACCTCAAAACTTTGCAATAGATTAGTAGAAAAAACCCCTTAACATGCACACCCTTGTACTGGTAATCCTTGTTTAATCCATTTGCTTGTAATAAAACAGTCTATTTGTTTCTTATAAGGGGCTTCTTCCCTGGCTCCTCAGCAGAGGGCAGAGCAGTCCTGGCAGCACAGCCTGGGCACCCAGAGCTGGGGCTTCATCCCAAAACACTCCCCAGGTGCTCCTCAGTGCAGGCACCAGTGGGGAGAGCTGGAG
>JAJPCS010000286.1:84008-110183 GCA_021164005.1 Willisornis vidua nigrigula
CACCATCCTGGGGCCCTGTGATGGGGGTGGCCCTATGGGGGTCAGTGGGGCCATCCCGGGTCCCTGTGATGGGGATGACTCTGTGGGGATCAGTGGCACCATCCTGGGGCCCTGTGATGGGGGTGGCCCTATGGGGGTCAGTGGGGCCATCCCGGGTCCCTGTGATGGGGATGACTCTGTGGGGATCAGTGGCACCATCCTGGGGCCCTGTGATGGGGGTGGCCCTATGGGGGTCAGTGCGGCCATCCCGGGTCCCTGTGATGGGGTCAGGAGGGCCATCCTGGGTCCCTGCGATGGGGCAGCCCCACACACTCGGTGTGGGGCAGCCTGGTGTGGCAGGGCGGGCGCAGCCGGACCCGGGGCCCGCCGCGCACTCACCGGGGCCGGAGCAGCCGGTCCTGCCGTGTCCCGGTGCCGGTACCGGTACCGGTACCGATCCCGCCGTATCCCGGGGGATCCCTGTCCCGGTGCCGGTCCCGCCGTGTCCCGGTGTCCCGCGGGGGTCCCGCCGTGTCCTGGTGCGGGTCCCGCCGTGTCCCTGTCCCAGTGCCGGTCCCGCCGTGACCCGGTGTCCGTGTCCCGGTGTGTCCCGCCGTGTCCCGGTGTCCGTGTCCCGGTGTGTCCCGCCGTGTCCCGGTGTCGCTGTCCCGGTGTCCGTGTCCCGGTGTGTCCCGGTGTCCCTGTCCCCGTCCCGGTGTATCCCGGTGTATCCCTGTCCCGGTGTCCCGGTGTCCCGCTGTCCCTGTCCCCGTCCCGGTGTCCCGCCCGTCGGGGCGGTGCCGGCAGTGCCGATCTCGGCCGGGCGGTGCCGCCCCCGCGGCAGGTGCGGGCACAGCATGGCCCGGCGGGGCGGGCCCGAGCGGCTGCGGGTGAGCGGGGGGACCCCGGCCCTTATCCCCATCCCCATCCCGACCCCCATCCCGATCCCGGCCCGACCCCGGCCCCGCTGCCCCCCGGGGCTCCCCGGCGCTGAGCGAGCCGGGGCCGGAGGGACGGGACGGGCGGAGGGGCCGCGTGTGGGTCTGGGGAGTCCCGGCGGGGCGGGCCGGGGAGCGGGGGCTGTGGGACCGTGAGGGAGTGTGGGGGTCCCTGGGGGTGTGTGGGGGTCCCACAGAGGGTGTGGGGGTCCCGGACGGGGTGTGGGACCCTGAGAGTCCCTGGTGGTCCATGGGAGTCCCATGGGAGGTTTGGGGACCCTGGAGGGGTGTGGGGGTCCCTGGGGGTGTGTGTGGGTCCCTGGCAGAGTGTGGGGGTCTCCTGGGGGTGTGGGAGTCCCGGACGAGGTATGGGGTCCCTGAGGGGTGTGGGGCACTGGGAGGTCTCTGGGGGGATGTGGGGGCCCCTGGAGGGGTATTGGGCCACAGGAATCCCTGATGGAGTGTGGGGGTCCCGGATGGGAACGGTGGGATGTGGATGGGATGTGGACCCTGGTGGGGTGCGTGGGTGCCCCGGGGGGTGTGGGACTCTCGGGGCCCATGGAGAGTGTGGGACCTTGGGGGTCCCTGGCAGGTTTGGGGGCCATGCAGGTGGTCCCCACAGGGAGGTGGGTTCTCTGTGGGGCCTCTGGGGGGTGTGGGTCTGCACGGGGGGGTCTGCCATGGGGATGGGGCTCTGGGGGGCTCTGGTAGGTGTAGGGCTGGGTGAGGGGTCCCCCCTGGAGAAGAGGCTCTCTTTCAGGTGCCTTGCTGGGTGTGGGGCCCTGGGTGGTGTGTGAGGCCATGTGAGGGATCTCATCTGGGGAAGGGCTCACTGTGGGGTGGTGCAGGAGGGCCCCCACAGTTGTGGGGCTGGGTGGGGTCAGGCTGGTGGGGGGCTCGAGGTGCTGTGGCCCTGTCCAGGCCCATATCCACCACCCCCTGCTCTGTGTGCCAGGACAAGCTCGTGGACAGGTGTGAGCAGCTCCAGCTGCAGAGCGCAGCCATCGCCCGGCACGTGGATGAGGTGCTGCCTGCCAAGGACCAGGCTGTCCTGGTGAGTCCCTGCCCCTCTCCTGTGCTCCCTGACAAGGACCAGGCCGTCCTGGTGAGTCCCTGCCCCTCTCCTGTGCTCCCTGCCAAGGACCAGGCCGTCCTGGTGAGTCCCTGCTCCTCTGCCAAGGACCAGGCCGTCCTGGTGAGTCCCTGTCCCTCTGCCAAGGACCAGGCCGTCCTGGTGAGTCCCTGCCCCTCTCCCAAGGACCAGGCTGTCCTGGTGAGTCCCTGTCCCTCTGCCAAGGACCAGGCTGTCCTGGTGAGTCCCTGCCCCTCTCCTGGCACAGCTGGCCCCATGTGCTCCCTGCTCACCATTCCCAGTGGAGATGCTGAACTCTGGGAGCTCCTTGCTGTGCAGGAGTTGTCCCCTCCTGCCCCACAGCTGTGTGTGATTGCTGCCTCATCTGCCTAAAAAACGTGCATGGACAGAACATTTCTTGGTGTCAGTGTACAGCAATCAAACACGCCACTGGAATCGGTGTCTTAACAACTCCTGGTTTCATTTGTTCCTCATTGTCCCAGAGGATGAGGGCAAAGGACAGTTAGAGAATCATGAAATCCCAGACTGGTTTGGGTTGGAAGGGGCCTTAAAGCTCATCCCATTCCATCCCCTGCCATGGGCAGAGACTCCTACCACCAGCCCAGGTTGCTCCAAGCCTTGTCCAACCTGGCCTTGGACACTTCCAGGGATGGGGCAGCCACAGCTTCTCTGGGCAACCTGTGCCAGGGCCTGCCCACCTCACAGGAAGGATTCCTTCCCAATATCCCATCCAACCCTGCCCTCTGGCAGTGAGAAGCCATTTCCTGTGTCCTGTCCCTCCAGGCCCTTGTCCCAAGCCCCTCTCAAGCTCTCCTGGAGCCCCTTTAGGCACTGGAAAAGGCTCTGAGGTCTCCTTGGAGACTTCTGCAGGCTGAGTAGTCCCAGCTCTCTCAGCCTGTTCTCATGTGTGTCACCAGTAATGAAACCATGAGGACCTGCTGAGGCGCAGGACTCTGGTCCTTCACAGGTTGTCACAGGAGGCTGCAGGTGGGTTTGAGCCGATTGTCCCATTTGCCTTTAGTTGTATCACACCACTTGCTGTGGCCTGGGCTCAGGTAGCAGAGCAGGACTGCTGGCTGAGCCCCCAGAGGGCTGGCAGGGGCAGCTGGGGCTCTGCTGGGGCCGGAGCCAGGCTGATGTGGCTGCTGTCCCTGTCCCTGTCCCTGTCCCCGGCAGAGCGCGGCCAGCGCGGCGCGGGAGCTGGTGATCCAGCGGCTGCTCTTCGTGGGCAAGGCCTGTGAGAATGAGGAGCAGCGGCTGCTGGAGAGGGTGCACGCCGAGGAGGAGCGGGCACACCAGAGCATCCTGACCCAGCAGGTGCACTGGACAGAGGCGCTGCACAAGCTGGGTGCCCTCCGGACATACCTGGTGGACATGATCACCAATCTGGATGACCAGGGCCTGGTGGTGAGTCCTGCCCCCTGTGCAGGGAGGGTCAGTCAGCCCAGGAGGGACCTGGACTCCTTATCATGGGTGGTATGGGACTTAAATATGGTGTTCAGCAGCTGTTGCACTGACAGCAAGGAGGCAGAGCTGGACAGGACCTACATCTGCAGGTCTAATGCAAGGAATCTCCTTGACATGGTCCTGACAAGCCCCTGTGCTTGCTTGGTGGTTCCTGCAGCACCTTCCCTGCCCAACCCTGCTCTTGCTTGCAGTGAAGTCCAGGCTTAGGTCTCCAAACTCTTGGCTTGCAGCTGCCCTTAGGCCAAACAGCCAGGAGAGCTGTGGATTCAGAGCTGCTCTTACAGCAGTTAGTTGTGTCACCAGTTTTCTAGTGTAGTGTGTAGTTTGAATCAAAACTGATTTGGGAGCACCTGCAGCTCTTCTGGAAAGTCCCCCCTGTTTGGCATAGCTCCATTTGGGATATTTGCTGTGAAGAGCAGCCTGTGCTTCCCCTCCCTCAGTTCCTCGTCTGGTTGTTGAGTTGTCTCGGTTCACCCAAGCGATTCCTCTCACTGTAGAAGTGAGCAAGTTGACCTCCCACCCCCGTGCTCAGCCTCTGCTTCCCACATGTAAATTTTTGAGGAGAGGGACAGCAGCTCTGATTGGAAAACAGAGCCCAATGCCATGGAGAGAGGGCAGATGTTCCTTTGGTGGGAAAAGCAGTTTCTGTCCAGCCCCAGCACCTCAGTGAGCTGTGCTGTGGCTGCACTGTAGAGAGCAGAGGTTGGAGAGCAGGATTTGTGGCACAGAACAGGCAGACCCTCCATTGCCCCTTGTGCCACGTAGTGAAGGGGCAATGTGTTCTCCATCTTGGAATGTTGGTGTTGGTACATGTGTCTCTCAGGAATCAGCACGTGCCCTGCCACAGGCCTGCAGCTGCCCTGCAGCTCGGATTTGAGCAGGGATCAGATATTTTCCTACCACTTTACTGTATCTAGGGAATGCTCCATGACCAGCAGGAACAGAAACAGGTGGGACCAACCACGAGGTTACCTGACTCTTGGCTTAGTTCCTCTGCAGCCTCCCCCACTGCTGAAAGCCCTGGGGTTGTTTGCTGGAAGCACAGGTTGTTCCTGCAGCATTCCTTAGTGGAGTGGGAGCAGAGGGAGGGCAGCAGACAGTGCCACAACTGGATGTAGAAGATGTATTGCCCTGAGCCATTCCCACTTATTTTCTGAGTTGGTGAGAGGGAAGTGCTGTAGTTGAAGAAAATGGATGTTGGCTGCTCCCCCTGCTCTCCAAGGCTGGCACTGGGGTGAGTGAGGGGTGGTTTCCCTGGGTCAGGAAGGAGAACGCTGCTCCCTGGGTCCTGGGTTTGCTGTGCCCCAGCCTGTGTTTGGGATTTCCTGTGTGGATATTTCAGCTGTGGTGACTCTTTCTCTCCTTGTCCCCAGCGTGCAGAGCAAGAGATCTTCGAGAGGTGAGTACCTGTGGCTGCTCCTGCTCCCTTCCCTCACCCTGCTCCAGGCTCACCTGCCTCCCTGCAGCTCCTGTGCAGTGTGTCATGGCTCAGGCACCCCGTGACACCTCTGTCCTCCCTCGTGCTGCCTCTGCTGGGGACAAGGACACGGTGCAGAGATGCCAGTGTGGCCTCTTGTCTCTGCTCCATGTGCTGCACGGAGCAGCCTGACAGCTGGAGATGCTCCATGTGCAGAGCCAGATCAGGAGCCCTTGTTTTACAGGAGAACTTCTCCAGCTCCTCAGAAAGCTCCATGGGGCTCGCTGGGAGGTGGAGCAGGCCTGTCCTGGCTGTGGGCAGGAGGTGGGGTGGTGCTGGTGGGATGCTGGATGCTCCGTGCTGGGGGTGGCTGGCACAGCCTCAGTGTCCCCAACAGTCCCGTGGGTGACACTGGGCTGCCCTTCCCTGAGGAGGCACCTCAGTGTCTGTGTTTTCACAGCTCTTTGTGGCTCCTATAAGTGTGCTGGCCCTGGCTGCCCTGCACTGGCCAGAGGGCTCATGGGGGTGATTCGTGCCTGCAGAGAGTATGGAACGTGCCACAGCACATCCCCACCAGCCTTTCCTCACAGCCGTGGGTTCTGAGGGTGCTGCAGGACACAGGAACCAGCAAACCCTGTGTCTTGCTGTGCTGGGTGAAACGCAGCTCCTGCCACACCCTCTGTGCTCCAACTGTTCTAAAGAGGGAAATCTGAGTCTCCCACTGTTCATTGTGCTCCCTTTGTACCTTGATGGCTGCTCTCAGACACATTTATTTACCCTGTGTCTGCTGAGTGAGGAGCTGTTGATTCCGGCTGCTGGGACGTGTTTTACAACACTGCAGTCCTTTCACAAGGCACTGTAAGCAAAGCCAACCGAAAGTATCACTTAGCCTAAGAGCTGTCTCAGAAACCTCTACTGTGGCCTCTCTGCAGCCAGAGCTCCTCTTTAACCTCTGCCATGCCTCCTAGTGACCTTTATAAACACCTCCCAGCACAGCAAATCATTGTATTGTGAAATAACTGTTGTTTTCCTTTGTTAGGACAGAGGTGGCGGAGGGAATCTTAGAGCCACAGGAGTCCCTGAAGTTAAACTTTAATCAGACGTGTGTTCAGAGTCCACTCCTGCATCGACTGTGGGCCTCTGCTGTGCTCTGCTGCCTCACGGGTCAGTGTCCCACTCGGGTCTCACATGCCCTGGGGATTCCTGCACACTCACTCGTGTTGTGCCCAAACAAACACCCTCGTGCTGGGTCAAAACTTCCTGGTGCCGTGTCCTGCCCCTCTGCTCTCCCAGCCCCTGCTTCTTTCTTGGAGCCCCCCAGCCAGGGGAGCAGCAGCAGCTATGGGAGGTTTGGGGGAACAAAAGGGACTCCAAGCAGGTTGTGGCTCAGAGGAGAACTGGAGTTTGAAAAGATTGTGTGGCTTCACCTCACGTGGCTTCTTTTTCCGTTTCCTGGGTCGCTTGGTGACAGCAGCGAAGCTGGTGCTGCTGTGGGAGTCTCTGTGACAGAAATTCCCCTTCACTGTGTTCAGCACTGCATTGCTGGGCATTTTAAGAGAGGGTGAGCTCACCTGTGGGGTGTCTGTGACCAGTGGAGTGAGCAGTGAGTAGATGCAGCAGCATTCTGATCACACACTGAGACTGTGACTGTGCATGAGCTGGTGGTTTTTAGAGGTGTTTGTGCTCCTGCCCAGCTCTCTGTACAGCTGAGGCTGCACTGGAGGTGTTTGCCAGGCCAGTGACAGGTTCTGGGGATGGGTTTACAGGTTGGTGTTGGCTGTGTTGAGCAGAGAGAGAGAGTTTTCTTCTGGCTGTGATGCGCTTGGATGGCTGGTTGTGAAATGTTTGCTTTTACTCTGACTTTCAGGCCATCATTAGAGCATTTCAAATGTGGTTTTTGTTTCTCAGAGGTGGCAACATCCTTTACCGGTTGCTTTGTGAACAATCCCTGGGGTAATTTTTCCAAAGTTTTTGTATTAACTTTGCTGATGAGCTGTTTTCAGTTTTTTCCTGTTTCCAGAGCCCTCTCCAAGCTCCGTGCTTTGGCCTTTTATTGCTCCTGTGGTTTTGACTTTACCTTGAGAATCTGTGCCTACCAAGCACCACCACCATCTGTTTCTTCTGCTGCAAACTCTGATGTTGTTCTTCCTTTGAGGCTTTTGAATCTTTGGATGTTGGCAGTCATGGAGGTGTCCCTGCCATGGCAGGGGGTTGGACTAGGTGGTCTTTAAGGTCCCTTCCAACCCAAGCCAGTCTGTGATTCTATGCCAGCTCTTGCAGTGGTGCATTGACAGTGTCACACAGAATCACTGAGGTTGGAAAAGCCCTCCCAGCCCATGGAGCCCACCCTGTGCCCGATGCCCACCTTGTCCCCTCGCCCAGGGCACTGAGTGCCACGGCCAGTCCTGCCTTGGACACGTCCAGGGCTGGGCACTCCAAACCTCCCTGGGCAGTCCCTTCCAATGCCTGACCACCCTTTCCATGAAGAACTTCTTCCAGAAAGAATCAGTAGAGCCATCAAGTCAAGGAGGAGCCTTTCCCTAATTCTCTTTGTTGTGACATGTTTTTGTTAAGGATTTCTCTCCCTGTACCACCCTTGTGAAATGCAATGACTCTGAAGCATTTGATTCTTGCAGTAGGTGTGCCAGTGCACTTACTACACAGGAATTTCATTCTGTTTGGGTTTTTTTGAATGTGTGGTTACATTTAACATGTCATTATTGCATGCTTAGGATGCCTGCTGGATCCTCATGGATCTCATTAGTTCACAGTCCACCCAGAACCAAACCTTAGGGATTTAATATTAACTGCAGTGGTCTGAGCTTGTTAAGGCACAGTAATATTATGTGTCACTTTGAGGTCCCTTCTCCCAAAGGTAGTTGAGCAGGTGACTGTCTTGCTTATTTGCTTGAAAACATGAAATTCCCAGCTTTGACAGCTTGCTCTGAACCTCTCAAAAACTTGGAAAGCAGCAGGCAAAAGAGCCTCCATTTCACTCTCAAAAATAAACATGATTCCTTTGATGCCTTCACTTGGCATCCAGACTTCTGTTTCACTTCCATTTGGGGTTGGCAGCTTTTGCCTTACACCAAGAGGTGATGTAAATCTCCTGGCACCATTTCAGGAGGAATCTTGTTCCTGGGAACTTGCATTTTCAAAAGCAGTCAAATGCCCTGCAGCCAACAGGCACTCAGCAATAGGACAAGGGGGCACGATGGGCTCAAGCTCTGCCAGGGGAAATTGGAGAGCAGAAATAACTTCTTTCCAGAGAGAGTGCTCAGGCATTGGAATGGGCTGCCCAGAGAGGGGGTGGATTCCCCATTCCTGGAGGTTTTTCAGCTGAGCTTGGCCGTGGCACTGAGTGCCATGATCTGGTAAAGGGACTGGAGTTGGACCAAGGGTTGGACTTGATGATCTCGGAGGTCTTTTCCAATCCAATTGATTCTATGATCCTGTGATTCTATGAACATGTATGTGCTTAGCAGAGCTGTTAGCTGTGTGAATCTGGCATCCCTCACCCCCCAAGGCCTCCCTGGTGGACACAGCACACAGAGAAAGCAGATTGGAGGGTGAGATGAATTCCTGATGGAATCGTTTGTCAGAATATATGGGAAAATCTAGGGGGCAGATTTATTCATGGCAAAACACCTGTGTGTGTGGGAAAATATGCTGATCTGAACTACCCTGCTGTTACTCTGCCAGTGCTCCCCCTCCCTCAGGTGCTCCCCTGGAATTCCACCACTGTGGGTGTCACTGGAGTGGTGTTTCCCTGTGTGGATCACCCCTGTCCAGGAGCACTGGAAATCAGCCCTAGGTTAGATGTTTGCTGCAAAGCAGGGGTTTAGTGTCCTCTTTCTGTCAGAGGAAGATGAAGTCTGGCACTGCTCCCTTTTCTGTGAATTCAGAGCAGCTTTTGGCTTCCTGGAAAGCCAACCTGCACACAGGCAGTGTGGGCAGCCACAGCCACGGAGCTTCAGAGGGCACAGCACGGGGTTTGGCTGCTGCTGGGGAATGTAAATCACCAAGGGAGTTGGGGCTGGCAGCTCCAGCTGCAGGGGATGCTGGTTTCACCTCCTTTTTGGGCTTGCTCTTGCCTGCAGTAGCTCCCACCTAACGTGCAAGTGTGTGTGGCATTTCCCTGCCAAGGGATAATTCATCTGCCAGGGAGCACCTGGGCAGGTGCAGCCGGAGCTGCTGCTGCTTTCTGGGTGCTGCTCGCTGTCAGAGGGGAGCTGACCTGGGCCCTGAAGCCGCCTGGGCTCTGAGAGGACCGTGTTCAAGCTGCAGTGTGGTGGTTTGGCTCCTTAGGGCCTCATCCTGCCCTGTGCTGGATGCTGAGTGCAGTGTGGTTGGGCAACGGCCGACTCAGGCGTTACGCGGTAGAGCTGGTGGCAGGGCTGGGAGAGCCACTGACTCACCTGCTCCAGCCTTGTTTCTGTGGTGGTTTAAGACTTGAAATGAATGAAGTGAGGGTGGGGGAAGGCAGGGCAAGGAGGGGCACCCACTGGCAGGAACTGTTGTCTCCCTGGGAGCAGGTGAGTCAGTTTGGCATCAGCCCTATCTCTGCTTCACCAGTTTAGGGAGTGGGAGACCCAGTGGTGCAGTTACTCAGCCCTCCCTGGGGACTGCAGACCCACTGAGGGGGCTCAGGGAGGGGTGTGCAGCCAGGGAATGGCACCGTAATCTTAGAGGTCTTTTCCAACCTTAAGGATCCAATGATTCCGTGGTCCTAATGGTTCCCCAGCCAGCCTGGCTCACCCTTCTTGCACAGCAAAACCAGACTGAGCCAGGGCCATGCTCATCTCTAAGCCTGGTGCCACCTCCCGCTGCTGCTCCCAGCACCTCAGGGTGGGTTGATTACCAGCTGGGGCTTTATAGCAGGAAAGAGATTTCCCTGCCCAGCCCTCTCCATCCCTCCTGTTCCTGTTTTACCGGCTGTGCAGGTTTTCTGCTCACAGCCCTGTCCTTGCCAGGCTCTTGGGGGAGGAGCAGCCAAGTCCTGCTCACCCACCATGGGGGTGGGAAGGCACAGGAACTGAGGTTTGGGTCTCTCCCAAAAGCAGGGGGGAGCTGAACTTGCTGATTTCTGTTTTATGGGAAGTTAGACCAGCCTCAGAGTAAGATGAGCAGCATCTTAGACTTTGCAGGTCTCTAGTGCAACAAGGGTGGAGAGGTGTGTGGTGAGTCTGGGCTTTGGTAAGTCTCTGCCTTGTTCTGGCCATGCCTGAGAGGAGAAGCTGTGGGAGCTGCTGTGCTGGCACCCAGCACTGTCACCCCGGGAGCAGATGTGTCCCCAGGAGTGATGTACGAGGAGAGGGTGGTTGTGGTTGTGATTCTCATGACCATAACGACTTCAGGTGCTTCACACGGGGGCTACCAACTCTGCTCACCACTTGCCTTCTCTTGCAGGCTCACAGGAGATTCACATCGATGAGAAAACCCTCAGCCCCCACCTCAGCCTGTCAGAAGACAAGAGAACCCTGACCTTCAGCCCCAAGAAAGCAAAGGTGGACTTGGACTGCCCCGAGCGGTTTGACCACTGGCCCAACGCGTTGGCCACCGCAGCTTTCCACTCGGGGGTGTGTGCCTGGAAGGTGGGCGTGGAGCAGAGCTGTGCCTACAAGCTGGGGGTCTGCTACAGCTCCGTGCCCAGGAAGGGCTCTGCCAACGAGGGCCGCCTGGGCTTCAACGCGGCCTCCTGGGTCTTCTCGCGCTACGACAAGGAGTTCCGGTTCCTGCACGCGGGGCAGCCCCAGCCCGTGGAGCTCATCAAGGCCCCGGCCCAGCTCGGGGTGCTGCTTGACTTTGCAGGGGGAGAGGTGCTTTTCTATGACCCCGACTCCTGTGCCATCCTCTTCTCCCACAGGGAGACCTTCTCGGAGCCCGTCTATCCCGTCTTTGCCGTGGCACACCAGAGCATCTCCCTGGTGCAGTGAGCAGAGCCTGTGTGTGACTGTGTGTGCTCTGCACTGAGCCCTGGGGGAAAGGAGGCCAGGGAGGGCTGGGGGCTGTGTACAGTGTTCAGACAACACCTGCCTTCATTCACACTACAGCTCTTCTTCACGTGTCTTACAGCAGCTTCTCTCTCCTCCTGTGTCTGCCGTGCCAGGGTGAGGGTCGGGGAATGCCTGGCTGGGCCAGCTGCTCTTGGGAGAATTGCTGAGTAAGAGCAGCTTCCCAGCCTGGTGGAGAGCTGTAGAAAATGGGAGAAACAGTGAGAGGTGTGTATTGGTTAAAACTTGGTTGTAATAATGCCAAGGTCATGGGTTCAATCCCCTATGTGGGTCATTGGCTTAAGAGTTGAACTTGATGATCCTTGTGGGTCCCTTTCAACTCAGAATAGTCTGGGATTCTGTGAAGAAATGGCAGGGAGGAGGCACATGGGAAGGGATGTAGCAGCTCTACAACTCCCTGACAGGAGGCTGGAGCCAGGAAGGGTTGGTCTCTTCTCCCAGGTGACAAGTGACAGAGCAAGAGGAAACAGCATCAAGTTGCTCTGGGAGGGTTAGGTTGGATATTAGGGAAAATTTCTTCACTAAAAGTGTGGTCAGGCATTAGCACAGGATGCCCAGGGCAGTGGTGGAGTCACCATCGCTGGAAGGGTTTGAAAGGCATGTGATGTGGCACTTGGGGACATGGGTTAGTGGTGGCCTTGGCAGTGCTGGGGAATGGTTGGACTCGATCTTAAAGGTCTTTTCCAACCTAAATGGTTCTGTGATTCCCTGATTGGGACCCAGCTGGACACACTTTAGGGAGGAGCTGCCCCATTGCAGTGCAGGGGCAGTGCAGGAGGCTGTCACCCATGGGGGACCCTTGCTGGGACAGGGGCACCCCTGGGGGACTGTGGCCCATGTCCAGCAGGGGAGCAAGCAAAGAGCAGCAGAAAGAAACCAAACCTGAGTATGACCAAAGGGATGGGGTTTGAGTGTAATGTGGTGTAAACACAGGGAGCTGATGGCAGGCAGGGAGAAAGGAGAGGTGCTGGCCTGGAGTTGAGCCAGGGAGCAGGGCAGGAAAGGGGGTTAAAAATGTCATCTTCATTTATCAATACCCAAATCAGTGAAGTTTGTTAAGTGGTGACTTTTGTAAGTGAAATTACCCAACTCCAGACTGTTTAGCCCACAGAGGGACCTGCAGCCACCTCCTGGTCACTGCTGTTGGGAAGGGGGAGGCTGGTGAGGCGCAAAGTTGGGGTACACTGAGGTGTGCAGGGGTGTCCCGAGTGTTCTGTTTGGGCAGACCTTCCCCAGGACGGGTCCCAGGTGCTCTGTGCTGACAGACCTTCCCTGGGATGGGTGTCCCAAGTGCTCTGTTTGGGCAGACCTTTCCTGGGATAGAACCAGCCCTTGCACGGGGGATGCTCGATCTCCCCAGGGTGACTGAGAAGGGATAAACCTCAATCTCGGCTTCCTCTGAGCCTCTGGACCATGACCTATTCCCAGCCCCGTAAGGGGAAGACAGCGCTGCTGATCCCCCTCTGTAGTGTTTTTAGAGCCATGAAACAAGGCAGCAGCACCACTGGGTGTCAGATATGTTTTATTGCATGAACACCCCTCCTGCTCCCCAGCCAGCACTGCTCCCTGTGCTCCGCTCCACCTTTTCGCAGCCCCCCTGGCAGCAGGAAATCACATCAGGGCCGGTGGGGGGCCGGGCTCCTCCGAACTGGGGCTACCCCTTCTCGATCAGGGTCAGGAGGTGGCCGAGCGAGGCCAGGACGTGCTCGGCGGGCACGTCGGGCTCGGGTTGCTGCCCGGCCGTGCGGAGCAGGAAGCTGTGCATGCCCACGGCTCGGGCCGCCCGGTAATCCCGGGTGTAATCATCGCCCACGTGGGCTGCCTGCTCCGGGGGGACCCCGCCGAGCCGCAACGCCTCCTCGAAGATCCTCCCGTCCGGCTTGGCTGCGCCCGCGGCCTCGGAGGTGAGCACGAAGTCGAAGTGGTGCCGCAGGTCGCAGCCGGAGAGGATGCTCTCCAGCCGGTTGTCGAAGTTGGACACGACGCCCATGCGGAATCCGCGCTGGCGGCAGCGGCTCAGGGTGTCGGCGGCCCCGGGCAGCGGCTCCCACGTGTGCGGGCCGCAATAGTCGTGATACAGCTGCTCGGCCAGCGCCGCCCCGTCCGGCACCCCCGCCAGCACGAAGGTCTGTCTGACCACGTCCAGCCACCACTGCCGGGAGCTGAGCCCCTGCCCGCGGCCGTAGTTGGGCAGGCGGCGGCTCTGAGCCCCGTACGCCTCCCGGAACGCCCGGTCCAGCGCCTCGGGCTGTGCCCGCAGCCCCCGTGCCCGCGCCGCGGCCGCGTAGCTGAGCCCCACGGGCTGCCGCAGCCGCAGCAGCGTGTCCTTCACGTCCCAGGTCAGCAAGCGCAGCCGGAGCATGGCCGGGCAGGGCAGCGGGCACGGCCAGAGGGGCAGGTGCTGCCGAGAGCAGGGGGGCACCCCGGCCCTTCGTCAACACCGCTGTCCCTCGGGGGGGGCTCCTCGGGGGACAGCGCGGGACACGGCGGGGAGGGACAAGTCCCCACGTGGGCACTGCAGCAGGCGGGGCACGGCCGGGGCTGCACCCGGGGTGGGTGTGCGGGTACGCGTGGGGCGAGACCCGCGGTGTCCCCGTGGAAGGTGTGTGCGGGCTCTCGGTGTCACCGCGGGTCCCGCCGGGGCTCACCGGGCCGGGGTACGCGCTGTCCCGGGGCCCTCCGGCACCGCCCCCCGGAAATCCCGCCCCATCCCGGTATTCCCGCCCCACCCCGGCATCCCGCCCCCCGCGCTCAGGCTCGTCCCGCCGCCTCCTCCCGCAGCCACCGCAGCAGCTGCGGCGCGAAGTAGGTGATGACGATGTCGGCGCCTGCGGAGAGAAGAGACGCTGCAGCCCCCCCCGGGGGACACTCGGAGGACACTGGGGGGTCCCCCCCGCAGCGGCACCGCCTCACCTGCTCGCCGGAACGCCGACATCGCCTCCCGCACCGCCGGCTCCAGGCCGAAGGCGCCCGCCTGCGCCCCGTGCCACAGCATGGCGAACTCCCCCGACACGTGGTACACAGCCAGCGGGTGCGTGGGGTGCTGCGGGGACACCGTCAGCGCTGTCCGCGGGAGCCCGCACACCCCGCACGGCACACCCGGCCCCTGCCGTGCCCTCCCAGTGCCCTCCCCGCCACGCGGGGCTCACCCGAGCCTTGACGTCCCGCACGAGGTCCAGGTAGGGCATCCCCGGCTTCACCATCAGCACGTCCGCGCCCTCCCGCACGTCCCGGTCCTGCCACGGGAACGCGGCACAGGGAAAGCGTTTGCAACAAGGCGCGGGCTGGTTTTGCCCAGGAGTTCGGACCAGGGGGTTGGTTTCCCAAGGAGCAGCTGCTGAGCCCTCCCTGGCCATAGGGAGTGCTGACACTGCCCACCCAGACACAATGCCAGGGGGACACTGGTGTCCCAGTGCCCCAGTATGGGGACACCAACTCCACAGAATCAGTTGGGTTGGAAGAGACCTCTGAGATCATCAAGTCCAACCCTTGATCCAACCCCACTGCGATTACTAGATCATGGCACTGAGTGCCACATCCAGTCTCATCTTAAAACCCCCCAGGTCCCAGTGCCCATCCCTCAGACCCACACTCGGACCAGCTCTAACACTGATGAACCTCATATTTGTTTAGCTCATGGAAAGGGAAGACCTGTGTCCCTTTTGGCTCCTGTGCCTCCCACCCCCTTTTGACTCCTCGCTGTCCCAATCCCCGCCGGGGCAATCCCCGGGCCCCTCCAAGGGGGTCCAGCCCTGCAGCTGTGCCCCCACATGTGCCCCCCATGCGTGCCCCCACACTCACCACAGCGCGCGTGGCCAGTCCCCGCGCGCCCGGGGGCAGTTGGTAACACCGACGGTCACCAAAGGCAGGCTTGGACAGCGCCGCGTCCCTGCACGGGGACAGGGCAGGGCAGGGGTGAGCACCCCCATCTCCCACCTCAGACAGCTCCAAACACCGAGGACAGACCAGCACAAGTGTCTGAGCCACTGAGCCGGGACAATGGGACACTCCCGAGCCACTTCAGCACCCCCAGGATCGCTCTGGGAGGTCCTGCAGGCCCAGGCTGGCCCTGAGAGCTGTTTCAACACCCACTGCCCTCCCCGTGCCCAGAGTCTGGATGAAATCACCTCTTTTCCAAGGCTGGTTCCTCAGGTATACCCTGCCAGGGTCAGGCTGTTCTTGGGACAGCAGCTAACAGCTGACTGGGCTGAAGCTTGTCCCTGCAGCCACCCTTTGGGGCAGCACTGGCTCCTGTGACTCCTCACTGCTGCTGAATTTGCAGGCAGCTCTCTCTCTGCCTGCCTTGCCAGCAGCACCCATGACAAGTGCCCAGGTGACCTTCCCACCAGCCACCCTCTCCTAGGCGAGGTACATTTGTCTCATTGCATGGAGAAGTAGGAGGAAGGTTCTCAAAGTGTCCAGTGTGGCCCCAGCTGCAGCCCAGGCTCTGGCCAAGCCCCTTCTCCAAATAACTATCCAGGAACTCACTCCCAGCCAGCCTGGCACCAGTTGGGCACACCTGGCTGAGGGACAGACCCACCTGAAGGGGCCATAGAAGCACGAAGCAAACTTGGCACTGTAGCTCATCACCGAGACCTGCGGAGCAGAGCAGGGCTGAGGGTGCCACATCCACAGGGATTCCTTCCCAGGGCTGTTTTATCCTTCCCCTTGCTGTTCCCATGGGCATTCCTGTGGTGCTGCAGCCTCCCCATGGCTGTGGCTCCTGCCCCTGGCACATGCAGGTGAGTGCCCAGCTCACCTTGTTGCCCAGGTCGTTGGAGATCAGCGCCTGCTTTATGGCCCCAATGCGCCCATCCATCATGTCCGAGGGGGCCACGATGTGGCAGCCTGTAGGGAAGGGCAGGGATAAAGGGCAAGGCAGGGAGGCAGGGAAGTGGCAGGGATTGCAAGGAGTGACAGGGATGCAGGGAAGGGCCAGGATGCAGGGAAGTGGCAGGGATTGCAAGGAGTGACAGGAATGCAGGGGATGCAGGGAAGCACCCGAGGCTTTGTCTCTGCCAAAAGGCTCCAGGGCCAGCAGCACTGCTGGGACCAGCACAGGGAGGGCAGGGGAGCACTCCTGGTCCAGCCAGACCCAGTTTGCTTTTGGGTCTGCTCAAAGTGAGGAAAAGGCAAGCATAGAACCACCTGGGGTGTCACTGCCTGGGGTCCCCACCTGCTTTGGCGTAGGCCAGTGCCACCTCTGCCAGCCGCTGGCAGCTGAGCTCGTTCTGGATGGTGCCATCCTCACGCAGGATGCCTGGGGACAGAGCTGGGGTTACACCAGGGCCCTCGGTGCCCAGCTGCGAGGGTGGCTCTGGGGACAAGCTATGGAGGTGCTGAGCAGCACGAGGAATGTGTTAAAGGAGGTGGGTAGGGACAAGGAGCCCTCCAGGACTGGAGGTTTGGGTGCTCCAGGGAAGGGAGGACAGAGATAGGGACACAGAGGGGTGCTCAGACAGACTCAGATGGCCACAGTGAGAGCCTTAACCACCCTGCTGGCAAACCCCAGGAGAGGCCTCCCAGGCTCAACTACACCAATGTAGGAAGCCAAGTCTTGGGGAAGGAGCTGACCAGACCCCACCAGCAGCACATGGAGCCCCTTAGCACAGAGTGGCAAATCCCTGGAGACTCCCAGAGCCAGGAAAACCCCTGGAGTGCAGCCCAGGCCTGTGCTCACCACAGTGCCCATGTGAGGTGTAAGGGCACAGGCAAACATCACAGGCAATGAGCAGCTCTGGGAAGCTGGAGCGGATCCTCCTGATGGCCTGGATGGCAGGTGTGCCCTCGGCATCGGCAGCAGAGCCCCTCTCATCCTGTGGGAACAGAAACTCTCAGCACACACAGCCAGTGCTTCCCCCAGCTCCTCTGTGGCAGCAGCTCTGCCCAGGAAACACCTCCTGAACTGTGGGACCCTCTAAGGCAGGATGGTGTGACCACCAACACGGGGAAAAAGGTGATGAAGAAGCACTTCTGGGCAGTGAATGCAGCTCTTGGGGCCACCTGCAGAGCTTGGGGGGCTTTTTGGGTGTCACTGCAGTCTCCCATCCCCATGTGCTCTGCTGAGTGTGCCGTAAGCTCAGCCTGAACTGCTGCTGTTTGATATCCCCACACTGCTCTCCCACCCCCCTGTGGCTGCCCCCAAGGCCCCCCTGCCATGCACTGACCTTGTGGACCTTGCTGGGCACCCCAAAGATGAGCACACACTTCAGGCCATCTTCCACGAGGGGCTGCAGCATCCCCTCAAGCTTGTTCACTCCATACCTGAGCAAAGGGAAGGGAGCTGCCAGGAACCCACACCTGGCCTGGGATGCTGCTCTGGGAGCAATCCAGCATCACCAAGCAGCAGCTGGAGGTAATGGGAGGTGTTGCCTGAACACTGGGAGGAACAATCTGGCCTCTTATCTGGGGCCACAGGAGCATTATCTGCCTGGCATGGACACTGCTCCGAGAGGATGAGTGTGCCCTGCCCTTGGATCCCCTATCTTGGCCTCCCTGTTGCAGATCCAGCCCAGCCCCCAACCAGCCCACCCCCATGGGCCTCTCTGGCCCATCTCTGCTAACGTGGCACAGATGGAGCAGGAGCTGCCAGTCCAGCAGGATCCAGTGCAGAACCAGAGCCCCACATCCTTGCACAGGTTTTGTGGCTGCTGCTGGAAACTCCAGTTGCTCCCAGCTTCCCTGTGTGTCCAGCCCACACAAGGTGTGAGTGCTCTGGGACACTGTGAGACCCTGGTGCTGCCCTTCCAGCACTGGGACTTCTCCAGCATTCCCAGCATGATTCCCTCCATTTCCTTAAGGGATGAATATTCCCATCTTGCCAGGGAATCCCCAGGGCAGGGCCCAGAGAGTTGGAAGCATCACCCCTGGCTCATGCTCATCTCATGCCATAAATCCCAGAAGCAACCAGCACATGGCTCAGGGGGGCTGGATTTGTACCTGGCTTGTCCAGGCAGGCTTGGGATTTGCTCCACGGCATCAGGGCTGTCACTGTGGGAGTGGGATGGGACAGAGATGTGAGACTTGTGAGAAAGAAACCCCCCTCCCAGGCTTGTCCCCAGTGACTCTGAACCTATTTAAGAGTCCAGGGGGCTGCAGGGCTCTGTCACTGAGCCATGTCCAGCCCAACCCAGAGAGCCAGGGCTCACTCACGTGACAAAGATGGGGTAGATGAGGTTGGAGGCATCGAAGGTGGTGGCCGTGCACTGCCAGGAGCGCAGCACCGGGTGGAAGTACCCGCTGTGCAGGATGGACTCTGCCTGCATGGTGGGGGTGGGCTGTGCCAGGCCGGGCAGGGAGGCTCTGGAACACCAGGAGAACCCAGCAGGGTCCTGGAAAACTGCTGCTGTTGGGATAGGTGAGGAGGGAGGTGGTGAGATCCACGCAGCCACTGCAGGACTGTCCCTGTCCCATGCTGGGAACGTGAGCTCAGGCAGCTCCATCCCACCTCCCCTGGGCACTGCCCTGTGCCTGGGGGGTGCTGCAGGACCCCCAGCAGCAGTCACTGAACAGCCCTTCCCATAAACTCCTCCCTGCAAACCCCCCAGTTCTGTGTGTGAGACTCCCCATTTCCAGCCACCAGCTCCTCCCACAGCAGACCCACGTTCACCCTTCAAAGGCTCCTCTGCCTGAGCACTGAGAGGGTCATTCTTCATTCATTTTTACTCTTCCTTAGTGCTGAGTAACTCTGTGATAAAGCTTTTGAGTGCAGAGGAATAAAGAGCTGCTCTGTGCTGGAACTCTGATCCTTGAGGTCCCTTCCAACCCAACCCATTCCATGATTCCATGTGGCACAACACATTTATGGGCACAGTGTGAAGGCCAGTTACAGAAGGGTGAGGGCATTGGATGAGAGAGGAGCAGGATCATCCCAAGGACACCAGGGCCCAAAACTCCACAGTCACACAACTCCAGTGGCCACTGACTGCTGAGTAAAGAAAACTGGGGAGTTGGGCAGAGCTGATTTCTGATGTAACAAAGAGCATGTCCCAAACACACACAAATCAATCATTAGCTACGTCATTGTGGAAAGTTCTGTAGCAATACTTTCTTCTCTACCAGATTAAGTACTAACTCTGTCATTAAACCATTAGGATCACATTCCCATTAGCACTAAATTCTCAGCACTGAGCTGCTGGTGGGTGTGATGGAAGGGGCCGTGGGAAGGTGGCTCTCCTGGGACAGGGCTTTTGGCTGCAGCACAGAAAGGAGCAGCTGCACAACCCCAACAAGAGACTGTTTGTGCAGAGCAGCTTCAAGGACTTGTGGCTGCACACACAGGGCCACATCTCCCAAACAGCCCCTGCTGGGAGACAAAGCAAAGGCCCTGCTGGAGAGCGTGGATTTGGGGAGCTGGAACTGGAGGGAGGTGGGTAGGAGAGCTGAGACAGGCTCTGAAAGAGGAAGTGGATTCCTGGGAGTACCCCTGGGCAGGGCAGGGCAGGGCAGGGCACAGGAGGGCAGGGCAGGGGAGGGCTTCCCTAGGGAGACAGAGTGGGATGGGAAGATGGGACCGATCTCAGGGCAGCAGCCCTGAGGTCCCCAGTTCCATTCCAGGAGGGATTCCCCAGGCAACAAACCTCACCACCCTCCTGCCTGTACCCAGCTCTCTGAAGAACAGGCACAGCTCAGGCACAGCTCAGAGCATCCTAGGACAGCATCCCAGGAGAAAGTTCTGCTCTGGCACCCACAACACCAGTCAGCAATGGAGCTGTGCAGGAGATGGCTCAGTTCTTCTGGAAAACCTTTAATCTGAGGTGTTCAGCTATTTTATACACTCCACACCCTTCAGATATTCTGAGCCTAACTGAGTCTCTGTCAGACCATCCTTGTGCACAGGGCACTTGGAACACGGGGGTATTGCATTGTCCAGGGCTGGAATTGAGCCTTTTGTACCCCGAGGAATTGCTGCTGCTTGGCGATGGGGAAAGGCCCCTCCCAGCTACACAGATGAAAACACTGGATAAAAAAATCAGGTGGTGCTTGTGGGTGCAGAGCAGCTGACAGGCATGCTGGCAGTGCCGTGGCATCACTTGGCAAGGCATATTTAGCCCTTGGAAAGCTGCCGCTCCAGTCTCACTCCAGGGAAAGGGCCAGCCCTGGGGTGACCCGGAGCTGGCAGCTCTGCGCGGTGCCAGGAGCAGGCAGGGCTCCAGGCAGGGCTCCAGGCAGGCAGCAAACAATGGGCTCAGTGAACAAACCCCACCTCGAGAATCCAAAAAATGCTCTAAACAGTTAATCCCAGCGGAGGAAGGGGAGGGGGGCTGGGTGGGACCAGAGGCACCTGACTGGATGGGACAGATAGAGGCCACAGCCCCAGAAACTGCCCTCTCCGGGCACGGAGGAGATGGGCACGTGGTGGGATTGCAGCGAGGAGATAAGAGCCGGGTCGGGTGGGCCCTGGTGGGGCAGAGGCTGAGCAGGGTCCTCCTCACCAGCCCCACGAGCAGCAGGAGCTGCTGCCTGTGCATGGCACCGGGGTGGCACAGCCAGGGACGAGCTGCCCGATGGGCAGGGCACGGAGCAAGGGCTGCAGGAACGGGGGCCATTGCAGCACACACTCCCCCCGGGTTGGGCTGTCCCCCCTCGGGGCTCCTGGCACAGCACACGTGCCTTTCTCCCACGTTTAAAGCCCAAACCTGCCTTTCCCAAGCCGTTTGCTCCGTGCCCAGCAGAGCCGCAGCCGGGGCAGGGCAGGCACAGCCCCGCAGCTCCCTCTGCACAGCGGAGCGGCTTCACCTTTGCTCCGGCACGCTGGGACCAGCCCCAGCCCGCGGCGTGCGCTGGAGCCAGACCCGACCTGCTCCCACCAAAGCCAGACCCGACCCCGCTCCCACCAAAGCCAGACCCGACCCTGCTCCGAGCCGGGCGAGTCTGTTCAGTCCCAACACGAGACGGGAGATGTTTTTTAGGGCACAGAAGCACGTGTGGCCTCATCCTTTGCCACAGAACTACTTAGCTAAAGGCCTGGGATATGCAAGCTCCCAAAATCCCAGGAGGGAGAAGGGACAGACTGCGGTGTTCCAGGAAAGGGAAGCTCCTCAGGGAATCAACGGAGCTGTGGGTTAATTAACAGCCACTAATAAAGGTGAAGCTGTTGCAGGGTTAATTAAGAGTCAGTAGCAAATGTTAAGATGATACGGGGTTAACTAAGAGTCACTAAAGAAGGTCAAGCTCTTCCGGCAGGGTTCCTGCCCCAGGACGGACACGGGGGCGCTCAGGGGTCTGTAACTGCACCCCAGGACAGGCCAGCGCTCAGTTCCGATGCCAGCTCGCAGCATCTCATGCTGCTCGGCGCTTGCCCCGCCGTTGCCACGGCTACCGGGCAAAACCCGGGCAAACCCGGCCCAAACCCGGGTAAACTCTGGGCTGTCCTTGCTGCGTTACCCACGGCTGTCCTTCCTGCCTGACCCAGGCGCTGCCTCCTTGCCCGGCCGGGCTCTGTCCCCGGAGCCAGCCCGGCCTCCGGGCAGCCGCAGCGACAGTCCCAGTGCCAGTGCCAGTGCCCGAACCCCGATCCCGGTCCCCAATCCCTGTCCGGTCCCGGCACTCACCGCCCGCCGCTCCCGCTCCGGCCGCGCCACCGAGCCCAGGAGTCCCCGCGATCTGCATGGCCACGCCCCCTCATTAGCATAGCCCCGCCCCACGTGAGGGGTGGCGGGAAATCTCGCGCGGCGGAGCGCGGGAAAAGGGCGGGGGCGGCCCGGGGAAGGAGGGTCGGGTTTGGGGGGGTTTTAGGGGGTCGGGGCAGGGGGAAGGAGACCATGCAGTCGTTTTAGGGCGCTGTGCGGGGACCTGGAGCCGGGTTTAGGGTGCTGGGGGCGCTGGAACAGGGGTTTGGGGGGCTGCTCCCTCTGATCCCACTTATGCAACCACAACCTGCTCACGAGACTCCATTACTGTAAAAAAAAAATCTGGCTTTTATTAAATATCATTCCCTTCCAGAATATGCACCCCAGATATGCACTGAAGAGAAAGACAGAAAAGGAGCTGAAAGGCAGGTGTTGGGAAGACATTCAGGCTCAGGCTTTCCATGTGCTGACTGCACACCAGTGGAAACGAGACAGCAGAAAATTGTGTGGATTCAGTTCTTTGCAGGAGTTGGCCTTGTGTGCGTGAAATCCTGTGTGCCAGAAAAGCAGGAAGGCTCTTGTGGGTGGCTCTGCAGCAATTTCTCTGGTGGAAAGGATCTGTGATTCCTCACAAGTGCCATTTTAAAACTGCTCGTCAGCAAAACTCGTGAGTTTTACTGAAATGTACCCAAAAAGCTTCCTCAGGTTTCCTTCAGCTGACCTGTTAAGTTCAGTATTAGATGTATTAGTCTTCAAAAAGTCAAATAAAGTGTTTTCCCCAAAAGGGGCTTCCTCAAACAGGTACTTTCTCAGAGAGAGAGAAAGCAAAAAGCATCAAACTAACAATCCAAGTGGAAAAGCACAAACCTACACAGGCATAAGGGATACAAACAGCTTATTTCAACCCTTCTTTCTTGAAGGAGTATTTTTGCCTTTTTTTTTTGAAACCAGAGGCCTGAGGTTGGGCCTCCTGGGTGGGAGAATTAAAAAACCCCAAGGCACCACAATCCACCACTTTGTTCTACCACATTTAAACTTGCTGCAGGAGCTGCAGCTCTTCAGAATGACAGGAGAGACCACCCAGACCCCCTGTGCCACACCCCCCCGCACTGCACAAAGCCACCTCTTTGCATCCCTGACACTCATTTTAGCCCCTCATTTGGCTTCGGATTTTCAATCAATCCTTTTGGTCTCTCAGGGCTCTAAAGACACTTTGACTGTTCAGTTTACATTGTCAGTGCTGTGAAGTTTTTGGATTTAGGGTGGTTTGGGTGAGTCAGTGAGTGGACCCAAGGCCCCTGTATGGCCATCCTGTAGTGCTGCTCAGGCTGAAGGACACAGAGTGACCGTCACAGCACAGCAGGGACAGAAGGCACAGCCAGGATGCAAGGAAACACAGGGGGGAAAACAAGTCCCTTGGATCAAAGATGAAATGTCCAACTTCCAAGCCTCCTGACACCACCATCAAAGTTCTACAGCCCGGAGGGTTAACTGTCTATTGGTTTCAGGCCCTGATATTCAAGAGTTCTGTTCTCCTGATCAGCTTCTGCACTGCCAGTTCTTTTTTCCTCCATTTCAGAGCCAACCCAGCACCAAAAGCCATTGCCTGCCCAGAGGAGGGAGGGGGCCAAGCCCCCCAGGCACCAGGAGGAGCTGCCCTGCCACAGGAAAAGCCTCAGCACAAGCCCTTTATGTACAAATTAAAGCCCAAGAGAGACAGGCTGCAGAGGGACAGTACAAAGCTCTACTGGAAACAAGAGGGGACACAGCAAGGTTGGTTTACAGTGTTTATATCCCTCTGAACACAGAGCTCAGTTGTCCACCTCTTCCTCATCGTTCTGCTCTTCCTCCTCCATCCTTTCATCATCATCATCGTTGTCTTCCTCTCTGCTTTTATCTTGCTCCTCTGAGTCTGCCTTCTTGTCTTTATCTTTCCTGGCTTCCTTCTTGCCCTTCTGCTCACGCCTGTAAACTGAAGGAGAGGGCGCAGTGAGGCCCCAGGGCTGGCATTTCCCTGGCACCAACAGGGCGGTGGCTGAGCCCCAACATCCCCTGCTCTCCCAGCTCACCAGGGGAACTCAGAGCAGCAACTCACCCTACGAGCTGAGCTGTGCTGAGCAGCTCCATAGGAAACCAGGGTAAATTTCAGCAGAAAACTGCTGCAAAGGACGCAGGAGTTGACATTTACAGGCAGCACCTACGGCTTTCCTTGGATAACATAATAGGGGAGTGAGGGCAGATGAGACTTTCTCAATCCTCATCAGCTGTGCAATAATGTTATCCCAGGCCCATTAAGGTGCACATTAGTTATTCCCCAGGCAAACTGCAGGGTAGGATGCTGGGCAGAGAGAAGAGAAACAAGACAGGCAAGTAAGTGTTGCTTGTCCAGTGTTTGAGGAGAACAGGACTTGGTGCTCCTCAGACTCTCTTAACACAAATGAAGGATGGTACCTTCCAGGGACTCCTTCAGAGGGACCATGAACCTCTGGAACTCCATCTCCTCCATGGCAGAGAGCACATCACCAGCATTCAGTGTTTTCCTCTTCCCCTTCATGGCAAAGTTATTTGCACTAGGTAAAAAAAAGGCACCAACACTTATTTGCACTGGTCAAAAACAATGAATAAAACAGAAGCAACTGGGAACTGTCATCGACTTAGTCTTGTCTATTAAACTCACAAGCAACTTAAAAAAAAATTAAAGCCATCTCCTAAACATTAGGGTTTTTTAAACATAGGGGTGTTTTAATCACTTACTAATGGAGGTTTGAGATACCTTTCTGTCTACACTGGCTGTTTGTGCTTTATTAATTTCTGCTTGCACAGACCTCTTCTACAAGCAGAATGGGGAAACCTGGGCTGTGGCAGCTCCACACAGCTCTGTGAGTGTCCAACACCAGAGAAGTGACACAGCATATGCTGAGCCACCCCAAAACTGTTACTGTGTCCTCTGTGGCAGCTCCAGGCTGGCTCACACTTGCTACATGGTGAGGAGCCTAAAAAGTGAGCCAAGTGCTCCTGCCTTTGCCAGGAAGGCCGTGGTTGATGGCCTAAGGTTAATGGCAGTTTGGGACCCCTCTTTTGGGAACATCTCTGTGTCCTGAGCCCACCCACCTTCCCATGGGTTGTCACAGGCAGTTGAAACCCACCTGTGCAGCCTGGCAGAGCGGGGTTATTTATATAAACTGACAACACTGGCAGAGAGTGCCCAGGCCAGCAGAGGTGGCTGACCAGTGACCCTCCCCAGCTGCTCACCAGGACGTTGCATAGAGCACAAACACGCTGGCTGCTCGGGATATGGCACTCCGGGCTTCCTTGGAGATGTTGACTCCATCAGGGAGCTGAAAAACAAGTTCAGTTTTTATCAGCAGCTGCAGAAGATGATCTGAACTCACATAATTCCCATGCCAGTTCTGTTGTGGCATTCTGAGGGCTCAGCAGAGCTGGGAATCTGAGCTGCTCTCAGGAGCTGTCACAGGAGCTCCGATGGCACCTGCAATGACCGTGTCCCCTCAGAGGCACCTGAGCAGAAGTGGCTCCTGTCTGGGGGGCAGCAGGTCAGGCTGCTGACCCGAGGGTCACTCATCCAGTGCCTCCCACCTCCTGCCCCACACCAGCCCCCTGCCAGACCCACTCAGCAACATCTCACAGCTCCAGACCCAACCTATTACATTAACGACTGGGAATTATTCTGCATTTTTATACAGACACCGATTTCTGCTCTGGGTTTATGGGGGGCTCTGACAGCTCCACTGCAGGGGCTGCCCTGCTGCTGAGCTCTGCTTTGGAGCAACCCTCAGGACACCACAGCTGGACCGACCCTGGAGGGTCCCCATGGCACTCAGGGGGACACAGCACGGGGCAGGGGTCTCCAGGAATGGAGGTCTCCAAGGAGGGGTTCTCCAAGGGCAGGGGTCTCCAAGGACAGGGGTCTCCAGGGATGGGAGTCTCCAAGGGCTGGGGCTCTCCAAGGGTGTGGGTGTCCAAGGACAGTGTGTCCAAGGATGGAGGTCTCCAAGGACAGGGGTCTCCAGGGATGGGGTGTCCAAGGCCAGGGGGTCTCCAAGGATGAGGTCTCCAGGGATGGGGTGTCCAAGGACGGGGGTCTCCAAGGCCTGGAGTCCCCCGGTTCCCGCTCCCTCCCCGCGGGCCCGGCACCCACCGCCTCTTTGATGATGCGGGTGATGACGGCGTTGGGCAAGTTCAGGTCCTCCGGTCTCTCCGCCATCCTGGGCCTCCTGCAAGGCAAACGGGGCGTCAGGGGGTGAGTCGGGAGCGATCCCGGCGGGACAGGGGGCGATCCCCGGGGGACACGGGGCGATCCCCGGCGGGACACGGGGCGATCCCCGAGGGACACGGGGCGATCCCCGGGGAACACGGCCCGGCCCCGCTCCCCGCTCCGTCCCGGCCGTACCGCAGCCCGCGCTCCGCCGCCGCCCCGCCCGCTCCCGGCGCGCCCCGCGCACTGCCCGCCCCGCCCACCGGGAACGGCGAACCGGGAACGGCGAACCGGGAACGGCGAAGCGTGCGGGGAGAGGCGGAGGGGGCGGGGATGGGGATGGGGATGGGGATGGGGATGGGGATGGGGATGGGGTAGGGACAGGGGTAGGGGTAGGGATAGGAATGGGGATAGGAATAGGGGTAGGGACACTGATGGGGCAGCTATAGGGGTCGGAGTAGGGATAGGGACAGGGATGGG
>JAJPCS010000286.1:113046-133246 GCA_021164005.1 Willisornis vidua nigrigula
TCAGTGTGTGCCCTGCTGGCTCTCAGTGTGTGCCCTGTGAGCTCTCAGTGTGTGCCCTGCTGGCTCTCAGTGTGTGCCCTGTGAGCTCTCAGTGTGTGCCCTGTGGGCTCTCAGTGTGCCCTGCTGGCTCTCAGTGTGTGCCCTGTGGGCTCTCAGTGTGTGCCCTGCTGGCTCGCAGTGTGCCCTGTGAGCTCTCAGTGTTCCCTGTGGGCTCTCAGTGTGTGCCCTGTGAGCTCTCAGTGTGTGCCCTGCTGGCTCTCAGTGTGTGCCCTGTGGGCTCTCAGTGTGTGCCCTCAGTGTGTGTAACCAAAGAGCAAGAGACCCAGTGTTCACCCAGCCAAAGCCAGGAGGGACAAGGGACACAACCCAGTCTGGTGGGGGAGGCTGGTACAGGGGTTTGCATTGATCAGTTTGAATTTGTCTGGGAGCTTACCCAATTTTTTTAAGTAAGGAAAAATAATTAATTTAAAACACTTGACAGTATCCTTTTAAAAAGAAAATAAGCTCTTACTTGGCTCCTGTAATTCTTAAATTTTTAAGAGCATCAGCCCTCTGAGTTGGAGCCAATGACTGGAACCATGAAACCCTAGAGACAGGCAGGGCAGTGAGGAGCCCAGTCCCCAGTGGGGGAAGGTGTCCCATGGAGTTGTCACACCCTTCTCTTCCTCAGGCCCTCTAAGGTTGGATCACCTCTGACAAAGGCCTCCAAATACAGCACATTGCATTCTCAAAATATCTGCCTGGGATCCTTTTTTAACCATATATTAATTCAGCAGTTTGGACTGTCACAAACATTTCCAGCCTGAAATTCTGCTGATTGAGTGGTCTCTCCTCCGTGCCCTAAGAAGACCCTGGGACAAATGCTGTGTTCCAGGTCAGGAGCTATTTCCAGCTGCAGTGACTGACTATTGCATTAACTCTAACTTTGTTAGTCCCTTTGCAAAGTGCTTTGTGAAGGAGAACTGCAGCCTGACCTCTGTGTCACCTCCACAGTGTTCCTTTGGGTTTGTGACACCATGGATCTTGTTGCTGTTTGCTCTGGGCTTCAGCCAGAGCTGTTCTCCAGCCCTGAACTCTGCAGCAGGTCAGACATCCCCTCACCTGCACGGATGGACCTCCTGCTCTTTAATGCCACTGTGAAAAGTGGGTGATTTCAGCTTGGAGGGCTGTGCTGGTTTCAAGGTAAACCTGCAGGAGAAACAAACCCACCACAAGAGATTATAAGTCAGAGTTACAATTTAATAACAATATTACAACAAATGCAATGGCACAAAGAGAAATTGGGTCTAACCCCCAACCCCAGCAGTGTAACCCACCCCCTGGGGCACAAACACAGGGGGGTTTGGTGGCCCCTGTGCTGAGCCCCACGTGGTTCCCCCGAGTGCAAAGGAAAAGGAAGGGACAAACCTGTTGGTGCAGATGATGGCACAGTCTGGTGGAGAGTGGTGGGCTCCTCCTGTCCAGGGTCTGCTCCTCCTCTGGATCCAATGAGTGGTTCCCCAAGTCCCCAAACCCCCAGATTGTGTCCCCTGAGGTGCAGGTGGGAGCCCCCAGTGGCTCCCCCAGGGCAGGGAGTTGCACACTGGGGGATGTGACTGTGGGAGTCAGGGGGGATTTTGGAATGGTTGCTGGCCCATGGGCAGAGCTGAGCCCTCAGGTGGGTGTGGAGGTGCCAAGGAGTCCCTGGAGGGGAGTTGTCCCAGCTCCTCTGCCAGGCTTCTTTCCCAGCCAGCTGCCAGCCTGAGGGCTCAGCTGTGCCCTGGGCAGCTGCTGCCAATGGGCCATTGGGAACAGTTGCTGGGCAATGGCCCAGAGGGTTTGGAATGCACAGCTTTGGGCACCCCCACACAGGGAGAAACTGGTCCCACCTGCTCAACTGGGACAAGGGAAGGGAAAGCCTTCCTGATTATGGCTAATAGAATTAGGCTGAAACAATATATGCAAGAATCAGGCTGGGCTCTGCTAACTGATCCAGAATGCAAATTAATCCACAGTTGTGGCTTAAAGCGGTCCCAGTAAGACTGGACTAATGGTGTAGCACCAGCCAAATGGGATCCAGCTCTTTCTTTGGCTGAAAAATGTACAATAAAGTTGAGTTGACCCTCCTGGAGTGGAAAGTCCTTGAATTGAAAATGGTTTGGGGCTGGGCAGCTATTTTGGGAAAATGTCTCATGTGCCTGCTCTGTTCTTGTGCTCTGCCCTGGGCATGACCTTCTGACATGAAACAAGACTCTGAGCTTTGTCTCACCCAATGGCTCTGCTTTGATTTTCTTAGATGTCCTTGAATATTCTTATATTCTTAAATATTCTTAATATTCATAAATAGTCTTGGAAAGATTCTTCACTGGGAGAGTGGTGGGTCACTGGAGCAGGTTCCCAGGGGGAATTGTTCTGGCACCAAGCCTGCCAGAGCTTGAGAAACATCTGGAAGATGCAATTAGTAATATAATTTATTTTTTATAGTCCTACAAGGAGCAGGGAGTTGGATGTGATGATCCTGCTGAGTCCCTTCTAACCTGAGAGACTCTGTGTGCCTGTGCCCCTGCCTGGGCTGAAGGGGGGACTCAGGATCATGGAGTTATGGGGAGAGAAAGGAGGCAACTGCCTTTTCAGATGCAGCTTTGAACTAAAATTGTAGGACAGCCTCAGTAGGTTTCATTTGATACCTTTGTGCAGCCTCAGAGTGAGGTTTCCCCAGCTGATCAAGGAGATCTCTGTCAAGAAAAGGGCTGACTTACCCCTTTCTGTTACTCAGGACAAGGGGAGTGTCTTTAAACTTAAGGAGAGGAGATTTGGTCAGATATTAGGAGGAAACTCCTGACTGTGAGGGTGGGCAGGCCCTGGCACAGGTGCCCAGAGAAGCTGTGGCTGCCCCATCCCTGGAAATGTCCCAGGCCAGGCTGGATGGGGCTTGGAGCCACCTGGTCTGGTGGGAGGTGTCCCTGCCCATGGCAGGGGGTGGGACTGGATGAGCTTTAAGGCGCCTCCAAACCCAGGCCAGTCTGTGACTCCGATTTCTGGTACTTGATCTCTGTCTCCTCCCATCACATGCCCTGGACGAATCTGTTTTTATTTCAGAATCACAGAATCCCAAATTAATTCTGAGTTGGAAGGGACCCACAAGGATCATCGAGTCCAACTCTTCAGTCAATGGCCCACACAGGGGATTGAACCCATGACCTTGGTGTTATTACAACCAAGTTTTAACCAACTGAGCTACAGTTTTGCAATGCCAGTGCCAGAAATAGTTAATTTTCTGTGAAATCAGTGAGCTAAACTGGCTCACTGGGAGGCTTCACAGTGCCAGAGCCTTGGCAGGCAGGGCCCAGGGATGTGGTCTCAGTCACCTGCTGAAGCAGCTCAGCTCTGCTGCAGCTCCAGGCTGAGCAGGAGGTCAGCTCAGGTGATGGCCAAGAACTTCTTAAGCTGTTTTAACTTAATTACTTTGATCCATTTGACCATTCTAAGGCCAAAAGCATCAGTCCCAAGAGACTTTCAGCTTTATTGAAACGGATCCTTTTATGAGACCAACCTTGATTGTTGTATTATTTTTATTGCATTAAAATAAATCAGCAATGGATTAACACTCAGCAATTGTCAGACTGCAGCAGCAGGGCTGGGTGCTCAGATCAGACATCCTCTAAGAGACCTGGAATGTCTCCCAGGGCTGCTCTTCTCTGGTGTCATCGAGGGTTCAGAGCACATGGAGAACTTTGCTATGAATTTATGTAATGCTGCAATTAGCTCTGCTTTTAATCAGGTTAAAGCTGTAAGACAGGTATGTGTTAAATGGCCTGTAGGAAATGCAGAGCCAAGGACAAAGCCTTGGTCTGGGAGGACTGGGAGGAGTTTGGGTACAGCCCTTAGGTGTGTGTGCCCAGCCTACAGTTATTCTGCAGGCTAGACATGGCCAAAAGAAAAGGGAGGAAAAAAAGAAATAAATACTTGATGGTGCCCCATTAGTGCTCTGGGGTCAGTCTCTCCTCTCAGCCTTCTGAGGGGGAATTAGACTGTGCCCTGTCCCTTTCCTGAGAACAGAATCACAGAGTGGTTTGGCTTGGAAGGGACTTTAAAGCTGAACTTATTCCATCCCCTGCATGGACCTTCCATCAGCCCGGGTTGCTCCAAGCTCCATCCAACCTGGCCTTGAGCACTCCCAGGGATGGGGAGTCCACAACCCATGGCTAACCCTCAGGTTGTACTGTCACAATCCTCCATAGCTGCTGTTTCCTCCCTGTGAAAGGTGACAATGGGAGGCCCTGCCAAGCCCTAAAGATGTTCTGTCCAGGATGTTTCTGGAGGGACCAGGAAGCATCACTGGGCTCTAGGGGATCCCTCTTCTGAATTAACCCTGGATGTCTCCCTTGGGAGAGCAGGGAAGCTGCCAGGCAGTTTCTGCAGCTTCAGAGTGTCCAAGACAGGTGAAAATCCGAATGGAAATAAAACAAGGGCTTCTCACTCTCCCCCTGTGTCTCTGCTGCTCCCGCAGAGAGGAGCTGGTTTCTGGAGCAGCTCCAACACAAACCACTCCATAACTGCAGCTGCTTCAGTTCCAGCCACAGTTCAGGACAAGCAGTGGAAAGGGAGAGGGAAAAGATGAACTGTTTTCAGAGTGCAGCAAGCTTGGCCCTGCCAAAGGATGGGCACAGGAACAATTCCTTGTGCACCCAGGCTGGGCCATGCCCTGCCTTCCTGGGCAGCAGCCGAGCTCTGTGCCAGCTCCTGCTCACGTGGGTTGGCCACAGAGCCTCTGCCTGCCCTACCAGCACTCACAGTGCTTCAAGCCATGGGCATCCTGAGTCCCTACAGCAATGCCTCACCAGGGCAGAGCCCAGGAATCGCTGTGGGTTGGTCCCTTGGCATGGTCAGACTGTTAATTTTGTGGGGAAGAGGCAGAGACAGAGAGTTAGCAAAGGGATCAGCCAAAGAGGTTTGTTACCCAAAAGTGTGGGTGCAAAATGCCAAACCTGTCAAGTCCTACACGGAAGCACAGACAAAGTTCTTGTAAGGTTTGGACATGGCTGAGACTCTGACATGCCCTGAGAGCAGCAGTGCTGACCTGAGGGCTGTGTTGGGATTCTGGGCTGGCTGTGGGGGGCACCGTGGAAGTGGTGATGGCTTTGTGCAGTGGGCAGAGGGCAGGAGCAGCCCACGAGGTGTTTGGTAATGTTGGGGCAGTGCCAGTTTAACCCCAGTGCAATGTTCTCTCCCACCTGGGAGGAGAAATTTTCCAGGAATGTGGAGTCCCAAGTGCATTTGCCTCGAAAGGAGATGCCAGGGGAGCTGCAGGTGGGCAAAGGCAGCACAAGGACGATGCTGAGGGTGCTGTGGGGGTGCCAGGGGAGCTGCAGGTGGGCAAAGGCAGCACAAGGACCACGCTGAGGGTGCTGTGGGCATGCCAGGCTGTCTGCATCCAACAGGATGCCCAGGCTAAGGGGTGTGAGCAGAGAAGGTGTGATGTTACCAAAGATATACCCTGCCAGGAGGAAAAACCTTTCTTGGGTCCCAGATTGGAAAAGGGTTTGGTCACCAGCCAGGCTGCAGTTTGGTTGGGTTCCTCACTGTTCTCCAGGCAATGGTTCAGCTGTGGTGTCAGAGACAGGAGCACCTCAGCTGGGCCCTGCTGGACCCTGGGGAGAAGGTTCTGCAGCAATCCCACTGCTGGGAAAGTGCTGTTCTTCTCCTAATCCCAGAAATCTGCCCTCAGGATTGCCCAGAAATAGCCCAACCCCTTTCTGTTCCAATCCTCTTACCAGCTGGGAAGGCAGATAATTTTTTCCCAGTCTGATTTAGTTTCTTTAGTTTCAAGCAGCTTCAACCTTGTGTGTTTTCTGTGTGTGTTTGTTACCCTTTTGCCTGCAATAACTGTCCAGGCATGTGTTTGGATTTGAATATCCAGCCAAAGGCAGAACCCAGTGCTGGCACAGTGAGATTTGTGATGGAGAACGGTGTTAAATTTTAAAAGAAAGTCATTAACTCCCAGGCCAACCAGCTGAATGGGCAGTTTGCTGGAGACTGGAACAGAACTGTGGGTTAAGGTCAGTCCCAGGGATTGGAATGTGAGGAGGGAAGTCAGAAGGAGCTGATTCCTTGCTGTGGGAACCAGGGGAGGACGGGGCCACCATCCCTTCCCAGCTTACAATTTCATTTGTAACTTCCCAGCCTGGATTTCTGCTCTCCTGGGACATTTCTATACTGGTTTTGGTTTGGTTATTTTTTTTTTACAGCCAAAGGCAGGTAAACCACAGCTTGAGCACAGGAGGCTTGGAGAGGATCCTGGTGCTGCTGGAGCCATGGAGCAGCTGGGACAGCCAGGGCTCACACGTGAGTGCCCCCATCAGCTCCCCCCCGGGTTTGCAGCACTCTCTGCTCCTGGGGGAGGGATGGAGAGGGTGGCAGCAGGTGCCTGGTTGTCAGCAGGGAGCCACATCCTGGCACCTGGAGGAGATGAAGGTCTGTATGTCCCATGTGCCCGTTGTGGGGGGTTGGGGTTGCCCAGCTTGGTGTGGGATCAGGTTTGATCTCAGGGCTCCTCTCCAGTGCCTTGTGCTGCAGGGTGGAGGGGATTGAACCTGCTGGATTTGAGTGTTAGGAGTGATTTCTGCAGCCAGTGGGGCTCAAACCCTGTGGGAGGTGGGTGGGGGGAACTCCCACGGCCTGGGACTCCACAGGGACTCTTTACTATAATTTATTTATTATTATTTTGAAAGCCCTGTCCCCCAAGACTCCATTCCCCACAGCTCCTTTAGCCACAGGGACAGAGCATTTGTTTCTGGCCTCTTAAAAGCCTTTTGCAATAAAGACAGGGAGAGGAGAGGCTTTGTGTGAGCCCAGGGAGCTCCTTGGAGACAGCGGGGCATGGGAACACCTCTCCCCACACTGTGTGTGCTGGGAGAGCTGCAGGTGCTGCAGAGGAACCCACCAACCATGGCCCTGGTGCTCTCAAGGTGCTGTGTGGTGAAGGAGGGCAGCACATGGCAAGGCTGGGAAGGTACTTGCTCTGCTCCCATTCCAGAGGCTCGGGATGGCTGGCACTGCCCAGGGGGGTTTGCTGTTCCCTGTGCCAGTCCTGTGGGCTGAGCTGTGCTGCTCTCTCGTAGCTGGGGGTGCCACACACCAAAACAGACTGGGGGGCTTTTTAGGGTCAGGTAAATTTGCTGGGGAAAAGCTTTAATTTTGATGGAGATCACTGGGAGTGCCAGCAAATGGATCCAGCTGAACAAACAAAGGGGAGTTTTTGGTAAGCCTGAAAGGAAGAATATTTTGAAGTGCTGTAGAAATGACCCTTTATCTCTGAGCAGGGCCATCCCACCTGTGTGCTGGTTCCTGGATGTCCAGGACAGTGCTTTGACATCATTTACCTGTGTCTGTGGCATCCCCAGGGCTTCTGGGGGATGTGGTGAGGGACAGATGGATGTTGGGGACAGGGTAGGGTCCCTTCTGTCCCAGAGGTGACAGCAGGACTGGCTGTGGCCCCAGGCAGTTCAGGACCTCTCTGGGGACCTCCATCTGTGATACAAACACAGCTGAAGTGGGATTTGGAGCTGCTGGGAGGTTTCCCTGCACACCCCAGGGCTGGGGGCATGAGGGGTACCTGTGGGCAGGAAGGGAGAGCTCCTGCAATGTTCTGTGTCATAAATACACCTGACTCAGTTCCTCTCCCAGGTTATTGCAGCACTGCGTGTTGGGGACAGGGGGTGAAGATGAGGGTGGGATGAAGGGGTTCAGCCCCACCCCAGCTCTCTGTCCAGGGTTCTCTTGCCTGTCAGCAGATGTGGCAGAGGATGTGACAGCTCCAGTTTCAGGTCCTTACAGTTTGGATGAGCTCTGATGTTGCTGAGCTGTGCTGGAGCTGAAGGCTTTGCTGCTGGGGAGGGCCAGACCTGCTGCCCTGGCTGTGCCCATGTCCATGGGAGGGCATGGGGCAGGCCATGGGCATGTGTTTCTAGAGGCCAGGGTGCAAATATCTCATTGGAACAGGGAGCTGTGAGATGCTGTGGCATAGACTGTGTGGTTGGGCAGGTCATCTCCTGGCTGGAGATCCTGAGTGTGGGGCAGGGATGTGCCTCTGGCTGCTGGCAGTGAATCTGTTCCTTCCCTGGGGCTCTGTGTTCCCCTCCTTGTGCTTCTGGGGTTTGTTGGCTGCATTAATCCCTCCCTCAGGCACCTACAAAGCAGCTGTGCCAGATGTGGGAAGCCAGGTACTTGTTATGGGCAGAGATACTGGAGCAGCCTTTCCCCCTCTGTGTCCACCACATTCCACCATACCTTGCCATGAGCTTTGAGTCCCTGTTGGAGAGGCAGGAGCCAACAGCACTGGCATCCCCATGAATTTCTGGGTCCTGAAGGATTCAGGAGCTCTGGAGGCTGCACTGGGAGCTTTGAGGTCACCAGGCAGACTGAAGGGTTCAGGTGGTGGCTCCAGCTTGCAGGGTCTGGACCAGTGTCACCTCCCACACCTCTGGCACTGCCAACCTGGAAATGGGCATCCAGCTTCCCCCTGGGCTCCAGTCCAGCAGTGGTGGAAGGAAAGGCACTCAGCAATAGGACAAGGGGGCACGATGGGCTCAAGCTCTGCCAGGGGAAATTGAAGTTGGAGAGCAGAAAAAACTTCTTTGCAGAGAGAGTGCTCAGGCATTGGAATGGGCTGCCCAGAGAGGGGGTGGATTCCCCATCCCTGGAGGTTTTTCAGCTGAGCTTGGCCGTGGCACTGAGTGCCATGATCTGGTAAAGGGACTGGAGTTGGCCCAAGGGTTGGACTTGATGATCTTGGAGGTCTTTTCCAACCCAATCCATTCTATGATTCTATTCTGTGATTCTATATGCTGGAAAGCAGAGGTTGGAGAACCCCTGGTGCTGTGGCCCTGCCTGTCCCAGAGCTCCTTCTGCTCACTGACATGTCCTGCACTGCTGGTGCATCCTCTGCATGTTGGGTAGGGCAGCAAAGGCCACTGCAGTGCTGAGCAAACAAGCAGCAACTAAGGAATAAACCAGCTCCTTCCTAGGGGCTCCCTCCTTACCCCAGGCTGAGCTCTGGGTCCCTGTGGCTGGAGGAAGTGGGAGGTGATGGGCAGCTCCTGGACATTGCTGCCAAGGGGCTGAGCAGCAGGAGGGCAGCTCAGCTGTGCCCACAGCCCTCACCCTGGTGCCTTTCCCCTGGGCTATGCAGGAGGGTCCAGCAATGCAGCATCCATGGGGATGGATCTGGGTGCTCTCTGGAGGACAAGGGTGACTCTCACAGCTTGAGTGGTCTCAGCTCTGGGCCTTTTCTGCCCTCCTGATGGCTGAGCTGGGTGGGATTGCCCAGCTCACACCCCAGCTCATGCCTGGCTGCTGTGACACCTGGAGGAGGGAAAAGGAGGCACCAGGCTCCTTTGCACCATGGGGCAGGGGTTGTGTGTGGGAGCTGGCAGCAGAAAGCCCTGCCAGGCCTTCCTGGGCTCCAAACATCTCCAGAGGCACCAAACAGTGAGTGGCTCTGGCTGCCTGCTTGGCTGGGTGCCATCCCAAGGCCCCTGTGGGTGCCAAGGTTAGGGTAGAGACCTGCCAGGGCAGGCAGCCCAAACAGAGCTGTGCTCTTTGTCTGGGGCCCTTTGGAGGCTGCAGGGTCGTTATTTGTCTCCCTGGTGCCCAAAGGGGGTGGGATTTATGGCAGTGGCACAATAGGTGTCTGTGGCAGTGATGGATTGGGCTGTCCAGAGGGCATTCCTCCTTCCTTCCCTCCCTTGCTCACTCTGTGTCCCTCCTGTAGCTTTTCCTGCAGTTCCAGGCAGTTTTGCCAGTGTAAATTCAGCTGAACTGAGCCTGTGCCCCTGCCAGAGTCAGCCAAACTTTGGGGGAAGGCAGCTTTTCTAGCAAACAGCTTCTCCAACTTGCTGCTTCTGTGCCAGGCCCCTGTGCCAGGGGTCTGTGAACGAGGAACTGGGGATGTTTTGGGGTATCTGGAGGCACTGGGGAGGGTGTGGGAGGTGTTGTCCATCTGTCCATCCTGGTACACACTGCCATGGCACGTGGCTGAGGGACACATCTTCGTTCTGGAGTGCTCAAGATGGCACCAAAATCCTGCTTTAGGCTCTTGTTTTTACAGCTGGGGGGTGTGTGTCCATCCTGGCATGGGGGGCAGTGGTCTGTTCCCTGCCCCTCAGGGGAGTTAATCTGTGACTCCACAGCTGGGTGTGAGCAGGGCAATGCCAACCCCCTGTCCTGCCCCAATCCTGCCCAGCTCATCCCTGTGAATGAAGCCTGTGCAGGCGTTTCTGACCTGAGGAGTTACTGGGCTGTGCTGGCTGCTCTGCCCTGGGCTGTGCCTGGGACATCTCTCCATCAAGGTTCCACTTCTGGGCCTGTGGAATTCTGTCTCTGCCAGCATCAGATCCCGTGGCAGTTCCTGGGTGGGGGTTTGATGGCTGTGAGTGAGAAGGGACAGGGGGGGCTGGTGTGCCCTCACAGGGTGCTGGATGTGAGGGAACCATCCAGTTCCTCCTTGTGCAGAGCCTCCCTGCTGCTCTGAGCCCAGCACATCAGCAGGGGGTGGGCTGGGGCCTGGCTCAGAGCCAGAGGCTTGTGAGACTGTGCCCAGCTCTGGGGCCACCAATAGAAGGATGTGGAGCTGGAGTGAGTCCAGAGGAGGCCATGGAGATGCTCCAAGGCTGGGAGAGCTGGGGGGGTTCACCTGGAGAAGGCTCCAGAGACCTGAGAGCCCCTTCCAGAACCTAAAGGGGCTCCAAGAGACCTGCAGAGGGGCTTGGGACAAGATCCTGGAGGGACAAGGGGAATGGCTTCCCATTGCTAGAGGGCAGGGTTGGATGGGATATGGGGAAGGAATTCTTCCCTGGGAGGGTGGGCAGGCCCTGGCACAGGTTGCTCAGAGAAGCTGTGGCTGCCCCATCCCTGCAAGTGTCCAAGGCCAGGTTGGACAGGGCTTGGAGCAACCTGGGCTGGTGGGAGGTGTCCCTGCCCATGGCAGGGGGTGGCACTGGATGGACCTTAAGGTCTCTTCCAACCCAGACCATTCTACAATTCCAAGACTGTCCTGAGCACTCAGCAGTGGCAGGGCAGTGTCTCTACTGTCCCAGAGAGTGCTCAGAGATTAATGCAGCCCTAATGGGACTGTGCATCTGTTTTAAATCTAATAAAATCATGCTGGGCAGAGCCCCTGTGCTGCACTTGGTGTGGGATGTAAAGGGATGCCAAGGCTGCAGCTGGGACGTGTGCCAGGGGTGACTCCTTCTGAACATGTATCTGTGCCCTGCTGAGCTGCTGGACTGAGTGATCAGCACCAGTGCTCTCCTTTCTGGTCACAGGTCTGGGAACTGGGGTGATGGTTTGGGACAGATGTGCCACTTGCCAGCACATGCCACGTGTGTGCAGAGCTGGCCAGGGGAGGTCAGTGCAGGAGTCCTGGCCGTGTGGTGTCCTGGGGAGGGCTGGGGCAAGGTGGGGACATTCCCTGTGGTGTCCCCTGTGTCTCAGCTCCCTGCCCTGCTCTCATCTCCTCTTTACTCTGGCAGGGACAGGGCAGAGTCACCCATTGCTGGAGCTGGACCCTCTGCCAGCTGTGAGGAAAGGGCCGTGTGGGGCTGCACAGCCCTCCCTGTGGCACCCGAGGGCACCACCGCGGAGCAGGAGGAGGATCAGCCACGGACGAGTGAAAGGGAAAGGTCAGTGCTGGGGGTGTGAGAGGGGCTGTGGGCCAAAGCCCTGGCCAGGAGCGTGTGGGGTGGTAGGGGGTGTGCCCAGCTCCCCTGGCACAAGGGAGATCTTGTTCTTTCCATCCCAGGGACAGCCCAGCCTCTGGGGAGGGTTTTTCCCAAGAAACCATCTCCATCATTCCTTGCCACTCTCCAGAGTGGTGCTCAGCTCTGGGTGCCTCCTCAGCTGTGCTGCAGCACCTGGAGCTGGTGGGTACATTGCCAGCTCCTGGGTGATGGCAAGGGCTGCTCTGGGACCTTGCAGAGTGATCCCATAAGCCTGGAGGGACTGAATGACTCTTCCCTTGTTTGGATCATACTCTCAGGCATGTGATGTGACTCTTGGGGATGGTCCTGTGCAGGGTGAGGGGTTGGATTCGATGATCCTTGTTGGTCCCTCCCAGCTCAGCATATTCTGTGATTCTGTGATGTGAGAGACAAGCAGGTCACTCATGCCCTGCCAACCCTCCCTTTTCTGGCTCACCCCCACAGACCAAATCTCCTGCAGTAATTTCCCCAAAGTGCTGTGGATGCTCCTGTCCCACAGTGCTCCCTCAATGTTCCCTCAACAGCTGAGTGTGTGCCAGGAAACCCGATGGCACGGGGGTTACTCACAGCCTGGCACGCTGCAGGGGAGAGGAGATGCGGCTTTCCCCTTTTTCCCAGCAGTGCATTCCTGCAGCACGGGCAGTCTCTCAGGCCCTCGGGGGAGGGCAGAGCAGGTGAATTTGGCAGCAGATGCCTTGGCCCTTTGTGGGGTGGGTGGCTGGCACCCTGGCACGGCTGGCCCTGCCGTGCGCTCGGGGTGCGGTCCCGGTTCAAACGCGCGGGGCCGACGGGAGGGATCGGGGCCGATCCAACGGCTGTGCCCGGGAATAACCCGGCCCCTCTCCCGGCTGGCACCTCCGCTCCCCTCCCCGGGCTGGGCACGGAGCGCTCCGGGGCCCGGCTGGTGACAGGTGTCCTGCCATGGAGCCGGGCAGTGCCCGCAGGGTCTCGCTCTGCTCCCTCCGCTCTGACCCCCAGGGAAGCTCCTTCTGCCTCCGCACGTTCGGTGAGTGTGGAGTCCGTGGATTTGGGAGCAGCGGGCACGCGGTGCCCGGGCTGGTGTGGCACAGCGAGCTGTGCCAGGGCACTGCCCACCCACCCGAGCACGGGGAAGGCGCTGGGGGCTGCTCCCCGAAGGGCACTGAGCAGCAGCAGCAGCTCGTTCTCTGCCCGCTGAGCCGGAATAACACCCGGCTGTGCTGAGCTGGCACCCCGGGCAGTGCCCTCAGCCGCGGTGCAGCCATCGCCAGGTGCCCCATACCCAGGTGGTTCTGTCCCTCAGATGGGCACCAGCAGGGCGGTGCAGGACTGGCTGGAGCTGTGGCCCCCCTTAGGGCAGACCCCCACTTTCCTTTTTTAGCCCCGTGGAGGTTATTCCGTGGTTGCATCAGGTTTGCAGCGTGGGCTTGAAGAAGTCGGTGGGCAGAGGTGGCTGAGCCCTGTGGGCACGGTGAGGGTTTCGTTCTGAGCCCCTTGAACAGGTGAATTTGGCAGCAGATGCTTTGACCCTTTGTGGGGTGGGTTGGCTGGGCAGCTGCCCCACTCCGAGGGCAGGGGGTGCCCTTTCCGGGTACTGCTTTTTAAGCAGGTGTTTTCTTTCTTCTGCTTGTTCTAGTGAGCAGAGCAGGCAGTTGTGCAGTGAGTCCCTTCCCAGGGATTCTGCCCCTTCCCAGGGATGCTGCTCCTTCCCAGGGATTCTGCCCCTTCCCAGGGATGCTGCCCCTTCCCAGGGATTCTGCCCCTTCCCAGGGATTCTGCCCCTTTCCAGGGATGCTGCCCCCTCCCAGGGATTCTGCCTCTTCCCAGGGATGCTGCCCCTTCCCAGGGATTCTGCCCCTTTCCAGGGATGCTGCCCCTTCCCAGGGATGCTGCCCCTTCCCAGGGATGCTGCCCCCTCCCAGGGATTCTGCCCCTTCCCAGGGATGCTGCCCCTTCCCAGGGATTCTGCCCCTTCCCAGGGATGCTGCTCCTTCCCTGTTTTGGCTTGGAAGTGTCCAGCTGCTGAGGACTGCCTGGAAGCTGAAATCCCCCTGTCTTTGTCTTCAGGACTTATGCCAAATAATGTGGGGTCTGTGTTGCCTCTTGGCTTTGTATCCAAGTCTAGGCCAAGGACCATCTCTGCAGCCACAGGTGCTCATGGGCTGGGCTCCCTCACTGGTGGGATGTGCAGTGTGTGCTCTGAGGAGCAGAGCCCTGGCAGGACAGGGCCAGCACCACTTTCTCCATGTGGGTGAGCAGGAGAGGGTCTTCCAAAGAGTTCCTGATGTTGTAGGTGAAGATCTCAAGGTGTTCTGCCTTGTGCCAATGGGGACTTCTCGCCCAGAGAGGACCTGGCACTGCTTCCTCTGGTAGGAATCCCTCCTGAGGGCCAACACTGCATTTTTCCTACAGTAAATCAGAAAAGCATCTAAGGAGGAGAAACTCAAATTTTCCATTTGCCAGAGACAATTAGTAAGGAGCAGGTTTTCCTGCCTGCCAGGTCAGCTCCCAAGGAACATTCTTATGTTTCCTCCCTTAGCCTGGCAAACTTCTCTCCTGGGTGGGAACCTCTTTGATTACCATCTTGTGCTTGTTCATACCCATTTTTTCCCTGTTCTCCTTGTGCCAGCTTTGTTCCTCAGCTTGAATTGCCTCTCCTGGCCCTGTGGGGAGCAGATGGACAGACAGGGTGTGGGTGCTCTCTGTGCTCAGCCCTGTGAGCCCAGCTGAGCCCTGCTCTCTGGGATGGGATGTTCACCCAGGACTTGTGTGTGGGTTCTCCCTCTGCTCATCTCTGCACCTATTTTAATTTCTATTAACCTTTATTGAGCACGAGGGACCTGGACAAGCTGTCAGGGCCTCTCTTAGTTCGTGTTAGGGATATGTCAAAAGAGGAAAAGGTTTCTCTGGCCCTCTTGGCTCAAGGTGGGAGTGCAGCCCAAGAACTTGCTGTGAGAGGGGTCCTGTTCCTGCCCACCCAGGTCTGGAGGGAGGTCACTGCTCTGCACATCTGAGGAAGTGCAACAGGTCTGTCCAAGCAGAGCCCTTGGCACAGCAAATCCCTTCCACCAGCTCTGGGGGGATCAGCTCATCCAACAGCACCTTCCCTCTCTGCTCCTGCCCTGTCCAAGCATGGAATTGCTGACCAGCCAGTGAGTGTTTCCCTGGCCAGGGCAGGCTGCAGCCCTTTGGGGTCACACGGCCTGCCTGGGGTCTGTGATTTGTGTCTTCACCTGCTTTGGAGGCGTTTGGGAGCAAATGTATTAGGAGGGAAGTATCCTGTCCTCATGAGCAGGAGAGGACCTTTCCCACCAGTACTCCCAACCCCCTTCTAACAGGGCCAGTTTTACCTGAGAAAGGCAGAACTGCCCCTTTTCTCCCCTCCCTCCTCTCTGTGGTGCTGGTGCACCCTGTGGCATGGCCCTGGGTGCTGTCCCTGTGGCAGAAGCAGCAGTGACACACATGGTGCCAAGGCCAGGCTCTGGTGTGACCCATCCCTGGCTGGGCCAAGCCCTGGCCCCACGTGCTGCCCCAGGAGCTGAGCAGCCCCAGGCACCCCAGAGCAGCCCATCCTCCCCCTGAGCTGCCCAGCACAAACCCTCCCTTCTCCTCCCTGACCCCATTCATTCATTCATTCATTCATTCCTGGCTGCCTCCTGGTCACACCTGGCTGCTCGAGGGCACTTTGCTTTGCTGTTGTAAAGGCTGTTACTGCTCCTGCTGGGGCTGGGCCAGGGTTCCCACAGCCCCAGAGATGTGCAGGTACAGAGGGGTTAGAGCCTTGTGCCCGAAGGCTGGGCTGATATCTGATCTCCACAGACACAGCTCTCAATTGAGCCTTGTAGAGTTTTTCAGGTCCTTCAACCTCCATCGTTAAATAAATCCCTTGAGTGCATCTCATTTTGTGGCTTTTTCCTTTTTGGTATTTTATTTCTCAGTCCTCTTTGTCATGAGTTACAGTTACTGGGTAGTTGTGGAGAGAAGGGAAGAGGAGCAGGAGAAGAAGGTGCAACTATATTTACATTAACAATATTTAATGTTCTTGTGCAAGAATATTCAAGTTTCAGGAGGGACTGTATTCAGAGCTGCTTTTTCACACAGTTACACAGAATCTTAAAACCCACACACCCCCTGCAAACCATCCAACATCACACAGCTATAGCTAATGGTCAAGTCATCCATATTTTCCCAAAATTGCTGGATTAATGTCACTCCCCAGAGTTTCTGCAGCTTCATTTCTTGCTTCTGCACCGGCTCAAGGTCTCTGGACAAATTCTACTTTTGCTTTAGCAGCACCTGCAAATTTGTCTTTGGTTTGCCAGCCTGAAAATGTGGGAATCCCAACAGGGTGGCAGCATGAAACTGTTCTCACTGTTGTAAACCACTATTAGAGCTGTCCTGCCTTTCCCTTTGAGGGAATTGAGTCCATCATCAGCAAATTTGCTGATGACACCAAGTTGGGAGGGAGTGTCGACCTGCTGGAGGGCAGGAGGGCTCTGCAGAGGGATCTGGATAGACTGGAGGGATGGGCTGATTCCAATGGGATGAAGTTCAACAAGGCCAAGTGCAGGTCCTGCCCTTTGGCCACCCCAACCCCCTGCAGCGCTCCAGGCTGGGCACAGAGTGGCTGGAGAGCAGCCAGGCAGGAAGGGACCTGGGGGGACTGAGGGACAGGAAGCTCAACAGGAGCCAACAGTGTGCCCAGGTGGCCAAGAAGGCCAATGGGATCCTGGCCTGGATCCAAACTAGCATGGCCAGCAGGCCCAGGGCAGTGACCCTTCCCCTGGACTCTGCCTTGGGGAGGCCACACCTTGAGTGTTGTGTTCAGTTCTGGGCCCCTCAGTTGAGGAAAGAGATTGAGGGGCTGGAGCGGGGCCAGAGAAGAGCAACGAGGCTGGAGAAGGGACTGGAGCACAAGTGCTGTGGGGAGAGGCTGAGGGAGCTGGGGGTGTTCAACCTGGAGAAGAGGAGGCTCAGAGGTGACCTCAGCACTGTCTGGAACTGCCTGAAGGGAAGTTCTGACCAGGTGGGGGTTGGTCTCTTCTCCCAGGCACTCAGCAATAGGACAAGGGGGCACGATGGGCTCAAGCTCTGCCAGGGGAAATTGAAGTTGGAGATCAGAAAGAAATTCTTTGCAGAGAGAGTGCTCAGGCATTGGAATGGGCTGCCCAGAGAGGGGGTGGATTCCCCATCCCTGGAGGTTTTTCAGCTGAGCTTGGCCGTGGCACTGAGTGCCATGATCTGGTAAAGGGACTGGAGTTGGCCCAAGGGTTGGACTTGATGATCTCGGAGGTCTTTTCCAACCCAATCCATTCTATGATTCTATGATTCATGGTCCACACTGAGCAGTTTCCTGAGAGGATGCTCAGATTGAGCTGAGCTCCTCTGCTCTGCTCCATGTGGATCTTCCCTGGCTCCATCCCTCCCATCTCGTCTCTCTTCTCTGTGTCCTCCCTTTCTCTCTCACCTTAGGTAGCTTAAAAGGCTGCCTGGCACTGGGCAGAGCTGTTGGCTGCTGGGCTGCTGTCTCACACCAGTGGGCTCTGCAGCACCCACGAGGGTCTGCCCAGCACCGTGGTGGGCTCTGGTGCTGTGCTGTGCCAGCCCAGGTGGGCACAAGGGGGTGGGTTAGGGCCTGAGTCCTCCTTCATCAGGTCAGATCAACCTCCTGCCCCAAGAAAGGTCCTGTCATTCCCTCCAGACATCAGAGCACTGTGAGCTCTGGTTCTCTTCTGTTCTTCTGTGCCCTGCTGAAGGACAGAAGTGGCTGTGCTGTGCTCCTGCCTGGATCTGCTCCTTGGGGCTGTTCCTGCCTGTTGGACCCATCCTGTCTGATCTCTGACCGTGCTCCTCGCTCTGCTCTCGAGGACAATGGGCAGCAGGTGCCCTGCAAGGCTTGGCAGGCCTGGCAGTGGGATGCAGACACTCCAGGCAGGCATGTCCTGCTTCCTGGCTTGGGGGCTGGCTGTGGGTGTGGCAGTGCCGGGGGGGCAAGGGGCACCTCCATCCAGACCTGCTGCACAGTCAGATGTGTTTGTGTGGTTCCTCAGGGCTGTCCCCCCCCTCCACCTCCATCCCAAGCTCTCGGGGCTGTTGTGCAGGAGGTGCTGCTTCCCTGGGCCCCGGGTGAGCTCAGTGCCCTGCACAGGGGCATGCCAGGTGCTGGAACATGGCCCTGCCCTTGGTGGTGGCTGCTCCCCTCACTGGCCACCTGGCAACTGTTCAGTGTCCAACACATGACTGAAACCATTCTTGTTTAATCCTGGATGAAAGCAAGTATTGCCCTCTGGTTTTTCACCTGTCTGCTCAGCAGCCCCTCCAGTCTGGGATGCTCAGGGGGCACCAGGAGGCTGCAAAGTGGGAGCTCCTGCTGTGCTGGGATTCCCAGGGACTGGGGCTGTGCTGCCAGTGATCCTTGGCACTGCGTCTTCTCCTCTCCATGGAGCTGCTGCTGGATGTGACACTCAGGGAAGGGTGTTCAGGGCTTTCCTGTTCCCCCCAGCCCTCCTGGACAGGTGAGATGTGCAGCAGGGCAGGGAGGGGACATGCATGGAGCAAGGCCCTGCAGCAGGAGATTGTAGAATCAGAGAATCATAGAATGGATTGGATTGGAAAAGACCTCTAAGATCATCAAGTCCAACCCTTGGGCCAACTCCAGTCCCTTTACCAGATCATGGCACTCAGTGCCACGGCCAAGCTCAGCTGAAAAACCTCCAGGGATGGGGAATCCACTCCCTCTCTGGGCAGCCCATTCCAATCCCTGAGCACTCTCTCTGCAAAGAATTTTTTTCTGATATCCATCTTAAATTTTCCCTGGTGAATCCCAGTCAGTGCCATGGCCCAGGCTGACCCTGTGCCAGCATGTTCCTGCCTCCAAAGGTACCAGGTCACAGAATCACAGAATAGCTGGGGTTGGAAGGAACCTCTGGAGATCAGCCAGTCCAACCCCCTGTCAAGGCAGGGGCACCCAGAGCAGGTGACACAGGAACACATCCAGGTGGGTTGGGAATGTCTCCAGAGAGGGAGACTCCAGGCCATCCCTGGGCAGCTGTTCCAGTGCTCTGCCACCTCCATGGAAAGAAGTTCCTTGTGTTGAGATGGAACTTCTGTTTTAGTTTATGGCCATGGCTCCTTGTCCTGTCACTGGGCACCACTGAACAGAGTGTGGGACCATCCTCTTGACACCCTCTTTGAGTTACTTACATGCATGAATGAGATCCCCTCTCACTTTAATCTCTGGACTAATCAGGCTCAGCTCCTGCAGTCTGTCCTCATAAGAGAGATGCTCCAGACCCCTCATCATCTTTGTGACCTCCACTGTCCTTGTCCAGGCCATCTGCAGCTTGCACTGTCACCTTCTGGAGGGGTGACAGCCCATGGCTGGCACAGCAGCCCGGGGAGAGGCAAAGGGGAGGCTGGGCAGGGTTTGAGCTGCATCCCTCTGTTAACCCAGAGCCAGCTCACCCCACAGCCACTGTGTCACCTTGGTGCTCATTTCCCTCTGCCATGGGCTCAGGGCTTCTGCCACCAGAGCTGACTGTGGGCTGAGGAAACAGAATTCAGGTCTCCCTGGAATGCTTTTGCATTTGGAGCTGCAGATCCCAGAATCACAGACTATCCGGAGCTGGAAGGGCCCAAAAGGACCATCCAGTCCAACCCTCAGCCCTGCACAGACACTCCAGCAATCCCACCCTGTGCCCCAGAGTGTTGTCCAAACCCTCCTGGAGCTCTGACAGCCTTGGGGCTGTGCCCACTGCCCTGGGGAGCCTAGTCAGTGCCCACCACCCTCTGGGGGAAGAGCCTTTCCCTGAGATCCAACCTGACCCTGCCCTGGCACAGCTCCAGCCATTCCCTGGGTGCTGTCACTGTCACACAGAGCAGAGATCGGAGCTGCCTCTCTGAGGAAGGTGCAGCCCCCTCTGCGCCAGTCTCGTCCTCCCTCTGCCCACCCTGGGCTTGCTCCGAGGAGGGCGCAGGACACCCTCCCATGGTGGGACACTCTCCCATCATGGGACACCGGGAAACTCTTGTTTTTCCTGATTTTGGGGTGTTCATTTATGGATGACACCACTATTCCCATTGATGATCACAGAATACCCTGAGTTGGAAGGAACCCACCAGGATCAACACCCTGGCCCTGCACAGACATCCCAACAATCCCACCCTGTGCCCCAGAGGATCATCCAAACCCTCCTGGAGCTCTGGCAGCCTTGGGGCTGTGCCCACTGCCCTGGGGAGCCTGGTCAGTGCCCACCACCCTCTGGGGGAAGAGCCTTTCCCTGAGATCCAGCCTGACCCTCCATACAGTAGGATGGTTCCTCCCACCTCTTTGCCCTTGGCTCCCTGGGCCTGGAGTGGGGCAGTAGGATGTGTTTGACCCTGTGTGAGCCTTGGAGCTGTGGGGTGGGTGGGTTCTGCCCCCCTCACCCTCTGCTCTGCCCCCTCACCCTCTGCTCTGCCCCCTCACCCTCTCTCTGTGCCCC
>JAJPCS010000288.1:32927-46817 GCA_021164005.1 Willisornis vidua nigrigula
CTGGCCAGAACTTCCCTTCAGGTGGTTCCTGTGCTACTGAGCTGCTTTCTGAGCACTTCTCTGCCCCTCTGTTGTCAGTGTGACCCCCCTGGTGCCACGGGAGGGGCTGGGACTGGGGGTGCTGCCTGGAGGGCACGTGGCTCATGGTCTGGCACAGGCAGGGATGGATCCTGAGCTCATGTTGCCTTCCCAGGAACTCCTTCTCCCAGGTCTCTCTCCACATCAGCACTGGTGATGGAGCTGGGAATGTGCCCTGTGTTCCTCCTGCTGGGAGTTTTGGGGGGCCTTTCCCTGCCTCCCATCCATTCTCCAGTTAATTAATCCTCCTGCCTGTCTTTGCAGCTGTTCCATCAACACCAGGACTGCCTCCTTCCCCTGGATCCCAGGCAGGCAGGCAGGATTTCCTTCCCAGCTTCCCAGCAAATTCTTCAGGAGCTGTTCCCAAAGGCTTCAGCTCTGCCTGCAGAGGTGCCCAGGTGTGCTCAGAGTTCTTGAAGCTTCATTTGGAAGGATTTCAGAGTTTTGTCCTTCTTCCCTGTGTGTGGGCACAACTGTCCCTGCTGAGAAGTGACTCCCAGTGACATGGAACATGTTAAATTTCAGAGAATCAGCTGGGCTGGAAGAGCCCTCTGAGATCATCAAGTCCAACTCTTATGTCTATTGTGGAGTTGCTCCAAGATGAGCAAAATCCATACATGGAACTAAAAGGTGGTTCAACAAGGCCCTTCCTAAGCCTGTTCTTGTGACACAGCAGCGTTAGAGGCAGATTTGGATATTCCAGAGCTGTTTGAACAGGGTCAGAACAGGCTCCACAGCTTGGGGCCCCTCAGGGTGCTCTGCTCCCTCCCTAAACATGCTCGGGGACTTCAGTTCTCTCTGAGTTTCTGAGCCCCTGAGTGGCCTCATGGGGATACAGGGCCTGGATTTAGTTCCTGGCCTGCAGGTCTGCCCCTCCTGGAGTGAGCTGGGCATGGTGAGTGGGTGGGCATGTTTTGCCTGTTTGCCTGGTGGTCCTGCAGTTCTGCTCCAGCAGAAACCCGGGCTGGGCACCCAGAGCCTCTGCCCTTCCTTGTTCAGGCTCTGCTTCCACAAGGCTTTGTTGTGGTTTCCAAGAGGCAGCCTCAGACTCTGCACCAGTTCAACTTGTCTCTGTTCTGCTTCCAGGTTCTGACTGTAGAAGTGGTTTGTTTTGCTCTCCCAAAGCTTTTTGACCTTCCAGTAGTGCTGGAAAGCTTTAAAGTATTGTTTTCTCTCTACAAATCTGCTTGGAAAAGCATTGCCAGGTTTGCTGTTCCACTGCTCTGGCTCTGAAACATCAAGTGATGCTGAGCTGTGATGGATGGAAACAGCTCTGCAGCCAGTTTGCTGCTTTGGAAGTTTCCAGTGCCGTGTCCTGGTGGGCAGGTCCTCGTGCTCTGTAATTGCACTGTCAGGAGAAGGGCTCACTTTAATTAAAACTAATGTGGCTGCTCTAATGCAGGCACTGACACAACTGGAATTGCTCTGGGTGGGTGAGGGAGTGGAGCCTGTTGGGAATGGAGTTGCTGGGAGCAGGGATGGCGTGTCCTGGTGGCCAGAGCTGCTCCTTCTCCTTTCCTGGCTGTGCTGCTGTGGCTGCTGCTCCCCATGCCCTGGGGTGTTCCTGCTCCCAGCTTGGCTTGGTTTGGGGTGACACTGGCAAAGGTGTTGGGTTTGGGGCACTTGCAGAGATCAGTCTGCCCACAGCAGGTGCCACCTGCCCTTTCCTGAGAGCATCAGGATCCCAGGATCCCTGAGGCTGGCAAAGCCCTGCCAGCCCCTGGAGCCCGCCCTGTGCCTGATGCCCACCTTGGCAAAGCCCTCCCAGCCCCTGGAGCCCATCCTGTGCCCGATGCCCACCTTGGCAAAGCCCTCCCAGCCTCTGGAGCCCACCCTGTGCCCGATGCCCACCTTGGCAAAGCCCTCCCAGCCCCTGGAGCCCACCCTGTGCCTGGTGCCCACCTTGGCAAAGCCCTGCCAGCCCCTGGAGCCCACCCTGTGCCCGATGCCCACCTTGTCCCCCAGCCCAGAGCACTCAGTGCCACGGCCAGTCCTGCCTTGGGCACCTCCAGGGCTGGGCACTCCAACCCTCCCTGGGCAGCCCCTGCCAGGGCCTGCCCACCCTTTCCAGGCAGCAATTCCTGCTGATGTCACCCCTGAACCTCCCTCTGCTCCCTGTCCCTGTTCCCGACCCCCTGTCCCGGCTCCCCCTCCTGGCAGGGATTGCAGAGCCAGAAGGTCCCTCCTGAGCCTCCTTTTCTCCAGCTGAGCCCCCCCAGCTCCCTCAGCCCCTCCATGTCTGGCCTGAGGGGCCTCTTTTTGCCACTCCCATTGCACAAGCCTGGATCGTTTCTGCTGTTCTGCAGAAAGTTTAACTTGGAATTTTCGAGGCTTTGTACAATGAACTTCTCAATGGTGTACAATATGGATGTAGGACATCAAGTGCTAATTAATGACTGCTTATTTTACTCTTTAATGAGATCTTTTTTGCTTTACTCAATTTCAGAATTTGTCCTCTCTGCTCTGACTTTCCCTCCCACGCTCTAGGTGTGTGCACATCCATATTTATATATTATTATATATACATGAGGCAGCATTAGGAGCTCATCAGTGAGGGCCTGCACAGTGACATTAGAGGTGTAATTAACCTGGACTAAACCTGACTTGTTTCCTCCCAGCACAACTTGAGCTCACTCTCACCTCTGGGTGTGTCACTGCAGTGTTTGTGCTGCACAGTTTTCATCTCATCTCAGGAGTTCAAGCCCAAATTGTCACATAAACACAAAATGCTTTGTTTTGGGAGCCACCTGTGTAAGGCAGTCATGGAGTGGGGTGGACCCAGAGGAGCTGACACGAGGACTGCGGGGCTGAGGTCAACTTTGGTGGGGACACTTGTCCCCTTCTGTGCTCTCATTGGTGACACTTGTCCCTTTCCGTGCTCTCACTGGTGACACTTGTCCCTTTCTGTGCTCTCATTGGTGACACTTGTCCCTCTCTGTGCTCTGGGCTGTTCTCACCAGGACCTTGAGGAGCAGTGAGGAGGTCCAACATCCCCAGTAAGGGCAATACCTGTTGTGCCACCTGCTGTTTGAGCCCTGTGCCACCCTTGCCCTCCTCCCAGGGGCAGGAGCTGCCTGGCCAAGGCCACTGTGGGGTGGGTTGCCCCGGGTTGGTGGGAGCCTCTCCCCTCCCCGAGCTATTAAAGGAAAGCAGCTGATGGAGCAGCTGGGCTGGGTCGGGGCTCAGCGTCAACATCCACCAGAGAAAGGGCTTTGCAAATAGACTTTCCTCCCCTGCCCCCACTTCGGCTTTGCCTGTGCCAAGAGAAAAGAGGAGACTCTTCCCCGTGATTGATGGAACTCTCCTTATTTGGTGCTGCCTCTCCCGGGAAGCAGCGCTGAAAATCCTGTGCTGGGAACCAGCAGACAAGCTCTGCCCCAGCACTGAAAATCCTGTGCTGGAAACCAGCAGACAAGCTCTGCCCCATGCTCAGAATCCTGTGCTGGAAACCAGCAGACAAGCTCTGCCCCAGTGCTGAAAATCTGTGCTGGAAACCAGCAGACAAGCTCTGCCCCAGTGCTGAAAATCCTGTGCTGGGAACCAGCAGACAAGCCCTGCCCCTGAGAGCTGGGAGGTTTGCAGCCCTTGAGGAATTGGTCATTCTGGAGCTAAAGCTGCCAGGTCTGTACAGAAGGTGGGAGGACTCCTCTGTTTCCCCTAGATAAGCATTTCTGATTTTTGCAGTGTGTTTTAGGTCTCTTTTTTCCATACTTGTTGGCCTGGGCAGAGCTCAGCCCTTGAAAGCCCCTCACAGTTTATTATCTATGAACTCATCTTCCATGTGGCTTTTTTGAAGGCCAGCCAAGACCATTAATCCCCACCTTCTAGAGTCCCTAATCCCTGCTTGGGGCTTAGGGGAAGGTTATTCTTGTCCTCCCAGCGAAGCCTCTCTGGCACAGCATCTCCTGCTGTAACTCCAGGCGAGTTTATTCATGTGACTTTTGATCAGCTTGGAAGGAGCATCCAAGTGGGACAGTCTTACCCCATCCTGCCCGTGGTTCGTGGCAGGGAGGTTGCCCAAAGGGGGGGAATCATGCACGAGGTTGCTGTGCACTCATCTCATCTCATCTCGAGCATAATTAACAGCAGTGAAATGAATCCATGCCGTGGGGTTGTGGGATGGGTGCAGCTGGAGTGAAGTCAGGGCTGGAAGGGGCTGCTGGGTGATTCCTGGGAGTTGTATCACTCTCCTTATTCTCAGCCTGACACTCTCAAATCCTCCTGGCTCTGGTTTTCGTCTGGTTGTGGCTGTGCTGGCGTCAGCCCCTCCTCCTCCATGAGCCTCCCCTTCCCACCATCCATCCTCACTCCAGGTCTTTGCTTTGGATCCCAGTGCTCTGCTCCAGGCTGGCTCAGGTGGGCCTCCCCTTCCTCCCCTTCCCACCATCCATCCTCACTCTAGGCCTTTCCTTTGGATCCCAGTGCTCTGCTCCAGGCTGGCTCAGGTGGGTCTCCTACCACTTGTTGTCCTTGGGGTTGGACAGGAGGGAGGGCTGGGCTGTTTTACCCTCAGCTCATGGTCACTCCCTCTTGCCATTGTGATAGTGTTGGAGCTCTGACTGAGCCATCTGGTGTCCCTTGAAGGGCTCCAGGAGGTGGCCCAGGGCCCTGGCACGGGGCTGTGCTGCCTCTCAGGGGCACCTTCCATGGGGAAATGGCAAAACCCCCTCCAGGCTGCTGGACCAGTGCAGGGCACTCTCATCACAATACCCAGGGATGCAGCAGAGTCACTCTCTTGGGTGTCTGGAGCTTTGTCTCCAGTTCCATCACCAGAATTTGGCTCTTCAGAAGTTGTTGCTGTCTTGGCTTTGCTGTGCTGCCAAAAGCTCTCATAGTTCCTGCAGCTCCTCCCAGAGCTGTTGTGTGTTGTTCCATCCCTGAGCAGAGAGGGCAAGTTCTACAGGAGTCACCTCCTCCCCCTGAGCAGAGAACAACCTGAAACAAGGCTGGGAGTCTTCATATGTCCACCTCTAGGAAGAGCAGGTAGAAGGGGCTTCAGGAACCCTGGGAAGTGCTGGCCTGATGGTTTGCAGGCTGACTTTGATTGTGGCTTTGGAGTTGACTCTGAGTGGGAGCTCCACACGTGGAGAGAGGAGGTTGTGCCCCAGCTTTCCCCTGGCTGGTGTGGGATTTCTGCCCCACTGTCACTGTGGACTTTACCATCCCATGAGGTGTGAGCTGTGCAAGTGATGAGTGGCTGGAAGGCAGGAGGAGAATGGAAGTTGTCTCAAACCTCCAGAAATTGAGAGAATCTGTTTAACTTCCTGGGGAGGTGGCAATTCTGGGAGGCTTCTGCTGCCTCCTGTGCCAGTTCACGTGGCATGTGAGTAATTGATGATGGGCAGAGCACGGCCCGTTGGCTTCCTTGGGGCTTTCTGAGGGATGCAAAGTTTCTGGAGCAGAATCTTCATTAAACACTCACACACAGCGAGTTGGGTTTATTTGCAGTACCAAGAACAGAAAATAATACTTGAAAAAGAGAGAAATGGCTCGTGCCTTAAGTAATGAACCCCTAAATTCATCTGGGAATGCTGAGTAAGCCCCAGAATTATGTGGGCTCTTACAGACATCATGGAATCAAACAAACTGCTCTTTAAGCCACTGGAATTCTGAAGCTGTAACTTAGAAAAGCAGAAGGTTTGGCATGAAAACACAATGCCTTGGTCAGCCAGAGCTTGGGATTTTCCAGTGGCTTTCCCTGTCACTGGCCTGGCCTCTCTGGGGCTGTTCCCATCCTGCTCTGGCAGCTGCCCTTTGTTCCTTGGGAATCAGCATTCCCATGGCAGTGAGTGCAGTCCCCCAGCCCAGGCACCCTCTGCACACCCACCTGGGGGGCCTCAGGTGTGCCCCACCTGGGGCTGGAGCTGCTGCCACTGCCTGGAGAGGTCTGGGATCCCTCCTGGAACACATTCCCTTTGTCCATGGGCAGATCAATGTGCAGCTGCCACTCCTCAGAGTGGGAGGGTGACCCACAACTGTGCCATGGTCCAGCTCCTGCTCCGGATCTGGTGTCCATTCCCACTCATCCCCTCCTAACTCCACCAGCTGCTTTTGTCTCAGCATTGGCTTTTTTCCCTACCCAAAGTCCACACCTCTCATGTCCCACCCAGACCCTCAGGCTCTCCCAGCTCCAGTGGGTCTGCTCATTTCATCCCTGCCCACAGATTGGCTCCTCTCCCTTGTGGAAGGTTTGGAACACTCATTCCATGTCCTGCTTGGATCTGTCTCATGTGCAGGTCCAGTTCCCCACACCTGGGCAGGCCCTGGAGAGCTTGGGAATCTCCAGGAGTGTTTTGGGCAGGGTCACTCAGGGCTTGGCTGACCTGGGAGCTTTGGGAAGGCTCAGGTGGGAAGAGCAGGTGAAGGCTCAGGTGGGAAGAGCAGTCCTTGAGTCTGAAGGTGAGGGAGGGGTTGTTGGTGACCCCAGAGATGGAAGGATGGAGATGCCAGACATGGAGAGGACAAGACTTGGAGCAGGCAGGGATAAGAGGAGACAATGGTGGCTGCAGCTCTGCCTTGGCTTTGAGGTCCTGCTGAGTTCAGCTTCATTACACCAGCTGAAGGGAGAAGGTAAAACATCAGGTTTGGTTTTTGTCTGTGGCCAGAAAGGCCCTGGGGAAGAGACCTGAGATTTGCATCCAGCCTTTGGAGCCATCTCATGGTCAGAATCCCTCAATCCCAGAGTGGTTTGGGTGGAAGGGACCTGAAAGCCCCTCCAGTGCCACCCCTGCCATGGGCAGGGACACCTCCCACTGTCCCAGGGTGCTCCAACCTGGCCTTGGACACTCCCAGGGCTGGGGCAGCCACAGCTGCTCTGGGAAATCCATCCCAGTCCCTGCCCACCCTCCCAGCCAAAACTTTCTACCAAATCTGCCTCCTCTGCTCCCACCACATCTCTTGTCCCTCACAAAGGAGGGCAGGAATTAATCCATATAAATAACAGCTGGAAACTCTGTTGCTGGGGTTGAAGGAGAACGTGGCTCTGTGTGACATGACTCTCCCTGAAATCCTGATTTGTCTGGCAGCCCAAACATGCATTGGAAATCAGGAATATTCGTGCTGGAAACTGCCCTGTGCTCCTCCAGGAGCTCTGAGGGAGCTGCCAAATGCACTTGGCTTCAAACTGTGCCCCAGAGGTGGAATTTGGTGTTTGGTTCTGCTGTGGAAATGTCCACAATCTTCTCATGAACTCGTGGGTTGATGATTTGCAGTCAGGTCCTTGGGCTGGTGTTGAGCATCTGGCCTGGCCACCTCCCCTCTGCCAGTCAGGGCATCTGGGGCAGCCAATTCCTGAGATTATTCTGGAATTCAGGACATTTTGGGGTTGGCTTTTCTGGCAGTTGAGTTGAACATGAATTCAAGTGTTGGAATGATTTTATTAACGAGCTCTTGAGCTCCATCTCTTTACCTCTGGTGATTGGAGGGATTTTCTGTAACTCCAAACAGCCACAAAAGTCAAGCAGAGTTTTGCTGTGTTTCCCGAAATAAATGAATCCCACTGGTTCAGACTGTGCCCAGAAAATTACCAAAACATCATCTGTGTGTCTGTCCCTCCGAGGGGAGGATGCAGGAACCCCTCCATGGGCTGCAGGCTCTGGGAGGAGGATGACTTAGCACATCTCTGCTCTCCTGTTCCCTCGGGCCTCAGCAGCCTCTGCTAAGGAAAGCAGCTGAGTTAGCCCAGAGAAATGGGAGTTCTGCCCCTCTGTGCCGCTCCCTCAGCCAGGGACTCTGGGCTCTGTGTGCTGAGGGGCTGATTTGAAAGGAGCAGTGGATCTCAGGGGAAACAGAGGTGCTTCTCACAAGTGTGGGACTCGCAGTGTCCCTGGAACCCAGGGAAAGGGGGCAGTAATGGTTTGGTATTGCTCATGGGTGGGGGGGCATTTCTCTGCCCCTTGGGCACAGAGGTGGCTGGGGCAGGGCCTGAGTGCAGCCCCTGAGGAGCAGGACAGAGCTGTGTGTGCATTCCCACTGGGACCAGCCAGGCTGGCAGGGCTGTGCCACTGTCACTGCAGGGCTGGCAGTGCCCCTGCCCCGTGGGGCTGGCACTGTGTGGGCTCCTGGGAACCTCCTGCCCTCGGCCTGGGGGCCAGTGAGGGAAGGAACAGTTCCAACAGTTCACAGGTGTCCAGGGGTGGGGGGTTTGGGCACCCACTGCCCACTGTCCCCTTTCTGTGTCTCCAGATGAGACACAAGTTGGGTTTTTGGGCACTCACTGTCCCCTCTGCATCTCCAGACGTGACACAAATCTGGGTTTTTGGGCACCCACTGTCCCCTCTCTGCATCTCCAGACGAGACACAAATCTGGGTCAGACTGCTCAGAACTTGGAATTCCAAGGCTGTGCGTGCCCTGAGGCAGGAACACGGCAGTGCAGCCATGGGAGCTGCAGAAGGGAAGAGCTCAGGGAGGAGATGCTGCTGTTCCCTGGGTGGGGGACTGCAGACAGAGCCTCTTGGAAGGGCTGTTGGATTTGGAAGGGCTGTTGGATTTGGAAGGGCTGTTGGATTTGGAAGGGCTGCTCTGTTTGTCTCTGCTTCCAGAGGGCAGCTGGGGATGATGGTGGTTCTGGGCAGTTGTTCCACTGGGTCACTTGGACTAAAACTTGGGCAAGGAGTTTGTGACACTCTGAGAAGTTGCTGACACTCCATCCCTGGAAGTGTCCAAGGCCAGGCTGGACAGGACCTGGAGAAACCTGGGATGGTGGAGGGTGGGAATGGGATGATCCTGAAAGTCTCTTCAAGCCCTTAAAGCCCATCCAGATCCACCCCCTGCCATGGGCAGGGACACCCTCCACTATCCCAGGTTGCTCCAGCCTGGCCTGGGACATTCCAGGGATGGGGCAGCCAGAGCTGAAAACTGGTAATAGTGGGAGCTGTGTGGAACAAGACTCCAGGGGAGGGGGGTCTGTGATGTGGGTAAGAGACTAAAATAACTCTGCTGAAGCTTCCAGAGGAGCTGACAAGAAGATGGATTTTATTTCTCCCTACAAACAGGTTCCTCCTGGAGTACACAAGGACTGTGAGCACAGAAGGGAACAGATGGGGACAGGCCTGGGTGGAACAGCTCGTCTGTGCCTGGAACACGAGCAGCTCTGAGCCCCTTTTATAGAACAATACCGTGGGAGCTGAAGGGACAGCACTGCTTTGCTGGGGGGGTTGAGTATTTCCTGGAAGGTCCAGAGACAGGAAAACCCTTTTCCTTGGCTGCAGTGCAGCTGTGGGGCTGGGGAGGCTGTGTCTGCTCCTGCCACTCCTGGAGGGGACACTCACCTTGGGGGGTCACCTGGGGCTCTGCAGGGACACACACCAGAGCCAGGAGGGCTGGTGGCACCCCCAGGAGGGCTGGTGGCTCCTCATCCTGCTCCCTCTGCTGTTTGACCAGCACAGGGACCGTGCCAGCTGTTCCTCAGCTGAAGGATTATTTGGAATTATGGAATCCCAGGATCCCTGAGGCTGGAAAAGCCCTGCCAGCCCCTGGAGCCCACCCTGTGCCCGATGCCCACCTTGGCAAAGCCCTCCCAGCCCCTGGAGCCCACCCTGTGCCCGATGCCCACCTTGGCAAAGCCCTCCCAGCCCCTGGAGCCCACCCTGTGCCCGATGCCCACCTTGTCCCCCAGCCCAGAGCACTGAGTGCCACGGCCAGTCCTGCCTTGGGCACCTCCAGGGCTGGGCACTCCAGCCCTCCCTGGGCAGCCCCTGCCAGTGCAGAAATGAGTCCATTTTTGTACCTCTGCCTTCTGCAGCCTCAGTCCTTGCTCACCTTTGCCCTTCCATCCTCACAGTTCGTGTCAGGTCCCTCCTCCCTGTGCCCTGGCAGGGTCTGGGTTGCAGAGCTGTGGGGGCAGAGGGTTAAGGTGCCCCTTGGTGAGGATTCCCTGGTGCTCCCTGACTGTCCCCCTGTTCCAGGGGAATGGCAGTGGTGTAGATCTGCCTCCCTGAACTGCTCAACACACAGAGATGCTCCAGGATTTGCTTTCCACCCCGGGGCAGAATCCCTGCAATACACTCCTTTTCCTTCTCTCTTAGTTACCCCTCCAAGCCCTGGGCATGTGGGAATTAGAGCAGTTTGGCTGTTCCAGCAGCAGAGCTGGCAGTCCTGGGGTTGTTCTGGCTGTCCCTGGCTGGGGGGATTCCTGCAGGTGAGGGCCCTTCCACCAGGCTCTTCTGCCTGTCTGAGACACCAGTTCTGTTTGCTGCAAAAATGCACATTGGCCTTTCTTGGTTAGTCTGATTTATTTTTATACCCAGTTTCTGCATTCCCTGCTTAGCTAAATATGGGCAAGGAAATGTCCTGCTAAGGCTGCAGAACCTCATTATTGTTTTTCCCCAGAAAGTGGATCAGTTCAGCATCCCAGTTGCTGTGTAGGTCTGAAACACCAACACTGTCAGTGCCAAAAAATCCCCCCAAATGCCACGTATTTAATGGCAGCAACATCATCAATGCTGCCACATGGATGTGGACACAGAAAAAGCAGTTTGGACCTAGAAAAGCACAGTGTGAACCCCTCAGAGGCTTGTGGGGGAATATTCCTGTGCTGGAGGATGGGCTGGTGGGATTAGCCTTGAGCTGGGGTTAGGAATTCCTGAGTGCTTCCCTCAGCCCTTTCACAGGGAGCAAGGGAAGCAGCTCGTGATGGGACTGAGGCTCCAGCAGCATTTACTCCATTAATTACAGTGCAGTTAATCAGGGAATCATTAAGGTTGGCAAAGGCCTCTGAGATCATCAAGTCCAACTCTTGTTCAGGGCTGGAGGAGAAGTGACAGAATATCTCAGGACTGAGTAATTTCTGGGCCACCTGAACACTGAGCCTGCAGCCTGTTCCCTGCAGCCTTTGCTGGGCTGTTCCCTGAGGTTTGGGTGTTCTGGAGGTGTTTTCTGACCAGTGTCAGAAGCCCTGGCTGACACTCCCCACAGGGTGTTGTGGCCAGTTGTGGGCACTTCTGGATGGGGGTTAATCTCTGAAGAAAACTTTTCAAAACAAGACTCTTTCACTTAACTATTGAAATGGCTTTCTTTTGCTAACCATAATTCACTCAGCTGTGACCCCACACAGAGGGATAAGAGCTCCAGACCTTTCACCTCTGCATTTCCAAGGGGTGATTCAAGGCCTTTATCTGAACCAACAAAAAGTGCAGTTGCTGCCTGAAGTGTGATCTGGCTGCCAGTGTGACCTTTCATTGTTCAGAGAACAGAAAAGAGGAGTTGTAACTGAATTAGTTTCCATAATGCACTTGCCTGGAATGGCAGGAGCAGCACTGCCAGTGGGATCCCATTGTCCAGAGGAATGTCAGTGCCCTGGGCAGGCTGGAGCTGGAAGGTGTTGGTGCCCTGTGCTGCTGACTGAGAATGTCCTGCAGTTCAAGGAGTAGGAGCCTTTGTGTGTGTGGAACAAGAGGGTCTGTGTTTGCTGTCCCCTGCAGTCAGTGACCCTGGGCTGCTGCTCAGGGGCCACTTGGGTCACCCTCATTAACCACACACAAGTGCCCCTTGTGTTTCCTTGGGCGTGTTCTGTGCCTTGTTACGGCTCCGGTTCTGTGTCCTCAGCTCCAGAGTCCCCAGAGAGGGGCTGGGGCCAGGCTGGGGGGGTCACCTGGGGAGGAGAAGGCTCCAGGGACACCTGAGAGCCCCTGGCAGGGCCTGAAGGGGCTCCAGGAGAGCTGGGGAGGGACTGGGGACAAGGGAGGGAGGGACAGGACACAGGGAATGGTTTGGGTGGGACATTGGGAAGGAATTCCTGGCTGGGAATGCTGGGATTGTCCAGCCTGGAGAAGAGAAGGTTCCAGGGACACCTGAGAGGCTCTTCCAGTGCCTGAAGGGGCTCCAGAAGAGCTGGAGAGGGACTGGGGACAAGGGAGGGAGGGACAGGACACAGGGAATGGCTTCCCACTGCCAGGGGGTAGGGACAGGTGGGCTATTGGGAAGGAATTCCTGGCTGGGAGGGTGGGCAGGGACTGGAATGGATTTCCCAGAGCAGCTGTGGCTGCCCCATCCCTGGGAGTGTCCCAGGCCAGGTTGGAGCACCTGGAACAGTGGGAGGTGTCCCTGCCCATGGCAGGGGTGGCACTGGATGGGCTTTGAGGTCCCTTCCAACTCAAGGCATTCTGGGATTCTAATGTGGTGGTTCTTGTCTCAGTGCAGTGAGAATTGACTCCAAAATGCTGAATCACCTTCCTTGGGCTCCTTCAGATCTTTCTTTTTTGTTCTGGAACTCTAAACTTCACTTCCATGTACTTGTTCCCCATTAATCCCCACCCAGGCACTGCTGCCTTGGCTCGTTGGACTCCTGGGGGAGAGTCAGACATTCCAGGGAGAGTTTGTGCTCAGTTTGTGCCTCAACACAGAGCACAGCAAATCACTTTGCACTCCCAGGCCTCGAGTGTTGTGTTCAGTTCTGGGCCCCTCAGCTCAGGGAAGATCTTGAGGGGCTGGAGCGGGGCCAGAGACAGAGAATCCACCTCCAGGGACAGAGAATCCACCATGTCTTGATCCAACCCTACTGTGGTCACCAGCCCAGGGCACTCTGTGCCCTGGGCTGGTGATCACAGTGGGGTTGGATCAAGGGTTGGACTTGATGATCTCAGAGGTCTCTTCCAACCCAATCCATTCTGTGATTCTATGAAAGGGAGGGAAGTTGAACTCCTGCAGCAGGAGCTGTTGGTGCCCGTGCTGTGCTCAGCTCTCACTGCTCTGAGGGCCCTTCCTGGCTGGGTTTGCTCCTTGGACAGCTCTCTGGAATTCCCAGCAGCTTTTGCTGGTTGTTGTTCCCCAAGAATAACTTCCAAAGGGTGAAATGTGAAAAACTGAATGACTGGTGATGGGTGTGTGTTGTGCCAACCTGGAGGGTTGAGGTGAGTCAGCTCAGGTGCATTTTCTGTTGGGTGCCAGGAATTAAATTGAACTCAGAGATGCAAAGCAGGGAGGGAGAGAGAACTGGTGATTATTTCTGCTTCATTTCCAGTTCATAGCTGTGGATATAATGTCTGTGTGTGCTCTTTGCTGTATTTCTCCATGTAAACACCATTGAAATGTCACTTTGCAGCCCAAATCCCAGGGCTGGAGGGGTTGGTTGGCATTGGGGAGGTTTGCTGAGGACATGCAGGACCCTCTCAGGGGGATCAGAGGGCTCCCTGCAGTGTCTCTACATGGGGATTCTGGCAATGCTGATCCCCCCAGGGGAGCTGGGTGGAGTCAGCCCAGCACTGAACTGCCCTGTGGCACTTCTTGCTGCTGCCCACGGGGTGAATAACTCGGGATCTGGGGCAGGGCACCAGCCAAGGGCACCTCCCAGGTGTTCTGCCCACATACTGGGGGGTATTCTTGACATTTCTTATTGAAAGTCCTGATAAAACAGCCCATGAAACACAAGACCCCCAGGCTAACCCCCCAGTGGGGGGATCCAGCTCTTTGTTTCTCCACTGGTGTGTGGGTTCAGAAGCACCTGGGAATTACTGAGCACCAACCAAAGGTGTCTCACAGAGCCCCAACCTCTGAGCACTGTCCAAGGGCCCCCATTAAGTGGCTGTGCCTTCTCCTCCCCCTGTGGGTCCCCAGGTCACAGAGAGCTGCGATGGCTGACCTGGAGCACAACCTCAGCCTGGCAGATGCCCTGGCAGAGCCACCCCCCGACATCGAGGAGGAGGTCAAGAGGGACTTCATCGCCACGCTGGAGGCGGAGAAGTTCGAGGATGTGGTGGGAGAGACGGTGGACAAGACAGACTACGTGCCCCTGCTGGACAACGACGACGAGGGCGGCCCTGGCAGCCTGGAGCCCAAGGGCAGGGCCCACCCCGAGGGCACCCAGGGGGAACGTA
>JAJPCS010000288.1:54899-66481 GCA_021164005.1 Willisornis vidua nigrigula
CAAGGTGGGCATCGGGCACAGGGTGGGCTCCAGGGGCTGGGAGGGCTTTGCCAAGGTGGGCATCGGGCACAGGGTGGGCTCCAGGGGCTGGCAGGGCTGTGCCAGCCTCAGGGATCCTGGCATTGTGGCACCCCTTGGCTTTCCCAGCCCCTCTCCCTGCCCACACAGCCACTCGTGGGGCAGCTGGAGCAGAACTTGTTTCCCTCCCACTTGGCAAGGGGGGGATGCAGTTTCTTCCTCTTGCTCTGGAGATTTGTTGTGCCCTTTTTTGGGGTGGCTGGGGAGCAGTTTGGGCATTATTGAAATCTCTGGCAAGGTGCAAACAAGACCCTAAACTGAAGGAACTGCAGAATTTGCCTTGAGGGGAGTTTTTCAGCCTCCCCACCTTGTGCTGGGAGGGGCAGGGCTGGGGCTGTGCAGCCTCAAACAGGCTCCCCTGCACAGCCCAGGCTTGGGGGCTGACCCTGGAATGCCTTAATCTGTTTTACCTGTTTTTGAGGAGGATGCTGTGTCTCCCCTGAGGTTTCTCCAATGTTTATGACTGTAGAAAACCACAGTGGAGCTGCCTGTGCTGCATTATTGAGGCACCAGAGGAGCCAAGCCCTGGGATGTTCAGGGTTCTGACAGGGGTGTTGCAGGGCAGTGTCTGGGATGACAGCAGGTTTTTGGGGAAGGATTCCGTGGGTTCCCTGGCCCCAGACAGCTCTGTTTGCAGAGGGAGAGGAGCAGCCTGCCCAGATCAGGCTTTGCAGCCTCCTCATGTTCATTTATTTCTGCTAAAAGGCCCCGATGTGCTCTGACAGCACAGGCTGTGCTGCTCAGCTTGTCCTGCCCCAGTCAGGAGAGGTTTCATCAGCCATCCTGGCAGGCTCTGGCTGCTCCTGCTCCACTCCAGGGCTTGTTTTCACTTCTTTCCTGAACCCAGGAGGAAGTTTAGGCCAGTTTAACACTCAGCTGGGCCCCACTGTGGGGCTGGGGGAGCTCAGGGGGATGAGAGGAGCAGGAGGTGTGATGGGCACTCCCCTCCAGCTCTGCCCTGGAAAAAGCTTTAATAACACTTCCCTGAGGGAATACACAGGGAAGGCAAAGCTTGGGAGGAAGGGGTGACCCCTCCCTGCACCTGGGTGGGCAAAGCCATTTGGCAAAGTCTGGCTGATCCCCCTGTGCCCCTGTGGGGCCTTACATACCCTGAGGGTGGCCTGAGGTGTGTGCTGCCCGCCTGCAGCTGGCACTGCTTGGCAATGCCAGGGCTCCAGGGGCTCCAGGGCACTGTGGGGCTCCCAGCAAAGGGCCTGGGGGCTGCAGCAGCAGTTTGGTCACTGTGCCAGGTGGTGGGATGGGGGAATGTGAGGGAGGAGATGTTTGGGTGGAGCAGGTTCCCAGGGAAGGGAGAACAGTGGGCAGAGCTCTTGTGGAATGGTGTAGTTGGAGTGAGGACCAGGATTGTCTGGGGGCAGCTGTGGCACTGGGAGCAGCTGTGGCACTGGGGACAGCTGTGGCACTGGGGGCAGCTGTGGCACTGGGGGCAGCTGTGGCACTGGGGGCAGCTGTGGCAGTGGGGAGGGACTGTGGCACTGGGGAGAGACTGTGGCACTGGGGGCCATTGGCATCAGGCAGTGGGTGGTGGTTTGGGCACCACTGCTTGGTCTTGGGTTTTCTCTTAGAATCAGGGAATTGATAGGGTTGGAAAAGTCCTCTTGGACCATCGAGTCCAACCATCCCCAGCACTGCCAAGGCCACCTCTGCCCATGTCCCCAAGTGCCACATCCACAGGGCTGTTAAATCCCTGCAGGGATGGGGATCCACCCCTGCCCTGGTCAACCTCTTCCAACACCTGATTGCCCTTTCAGGGAAGGAATTTTTCCTGATTTCTCATCTAAAACTCCCCTAGCCCAGCCTGAGGCCATTTCCTCTCCCCCTGTCCCTGTTCCCTGGAGCAAAGCCCAACTCCCTCTGGCTCCACTCTCCTGTCAAGGAGCTGGGGAGAGCTCCACGTCCTCCCTGAGTCTCCTTTTGTCCAGGCTAAACAATTCCTCTCTCTCCTTTTCATTATTATTATATTTGTTTTGTTTCAATTACTAAATTATTCTGGTCCCACAAGGTTTATTTCCCCCCCCACTTCTCCTCCCTGCTGGGGCTGGGACAGGGACTGAGCAGCTCCCGGTGGTCCCTTCCCTGCCGGGCTTAGTCCCTGGTGGGCTCCAAGGGGTGAAGTTGTTCAGTGCAGCAGAGCTGGGCAGTGTCCCTGGGCAGTGTCCCTGGGCAGTGTCCCTGGGCAGTGTCCCTGGGCCCTTGGGAGCAGAGCTGGGCAGTGTCCCTGGGCAGTGTCCCTGGGCAGCGTCCCTGGGCCCTTGGGAGCAGAGCTGTCACCACGAGGTGGCTCTGGTGGTGCTGTGGCCACTCCAGCTGGGCAGCCCTGCCCACCCTCCCTGCCATGGGAACAGCTCTCCCCAGAGCCTCCAACCCAGGGCCAAACCACATCTCCTTTCCCTTTTCCTGCCCTTCCCACATGAGAAGGAAGTGCCTTTCCTACAGTAGGGTTTGCTTTTGCAGAAGGAGCTTCAGACACCCTGTCATGTGTGAAGGTGGAGGAGGGGAATGTTCCCCATGCCCTGAGGTTCCAGAGGGATCAAAGGAAAATCAGCAAATGATGAGATTTGCATTTTTGTCTTCAAAGTCTGTCCAGCCCCATTGCTGGCCCAAAGCTGTTAAATCATATAATCCCTGGATGGTTTGGGTGGGAGGGACTCAAAGCCACCCCGTGCCACCCCTGCCATGGCAGGGACACCTCCCACTGTCCCAGGGTGCTCCAGCCTGGCCTTGGACACTCCCAGGGCTGGGGCAGCCACAGCTGCTCTGGGAAATCCATCCCAGTCCCTGCCCACCCTCCCAGCCAGGAATCCCTTCCCAATATCCCACCTGTCCCTGCCCTCTGGCAGTGGGAAGCCATTCCCTGTGTCCTGTCCCTCCCTCCCTTGTCCCCAGTCCCTCTCCAGCTCTCCTGGAGCCCCTTCAGGCCCTGCCAGGGGCTCTCAGGTGTCCCTGGAGCCTTCTCTTCTCCAGGTGAGCCCCCCAGCTCTCCCAGCCTGGCTCCAGCCCAGAGGGGCTCCAGCCCTGGGGCATCTCCGGGGCCTCCTCTGGGCTCTGCAGCAGCTCCACGTCCTTGGGCTGTTGTGCCCAGGGCTGGGGCAGCTCTGCAGGGGATTCTGAGGCACAACAAACATATGAATCAAAATAGGAGAAGCTCCTGGTTTAAGACTCACCAGCTGGTTTTGACTCTGTTTATCAGCAGTTTTGTGGTTTTTGTCAAAGTTCTCTGTCAGTGTTCAGTGAAATCACCAACATGTGATGGGACAATAAAACCTGCACAGGACAACTCTCCTCCAGCACCCCCCCAGCTGGGCTGCCCAGAGCTCTGTGTGCCCTCAGGGGTCCCACCCCAGGGTGGGAACATGCCCAGAGTGGCAGTGAGGGCTGTGCCCAGTCAGTGCTGCAGATCAGGGGGTTATGTTGGCACTGCCATTTGCCTGAGATTATGGGTTTAGTGAGTGCTGCCTTAAATTTGTTTATATAAACCAATCCTTTGATCCACGGGCCAGATGCAAATTCTATCTTGTGATTCTGACGGGGATTAGGTCGTTACAACATCTTGACATGTTTTTGGGTTTATGCAATTTAGAATATGAGGGGAGCAGAGGCTGCCCTGGGAGGGCTCTGGGCGCTCTGTGCTTGTGCTGCAGCAACTCCAATCCCATTGATTTGCTCCAAAGGCTCTGACCTTCAGAGACATAAAAATAACAACAGCTCCTGCTGCCTCCACTTGGCTTGGGTTGACCTGATTTTTCTGGAAGCTTGGCTTGCAAAAGAGCTGGGGCTGTGAAGGGAACCATTTCACCTGCTCTTCGTCCTTCCCAAGGAAAGATAAGGCTTTTGTGGTCCTTCTGTGTTTGAGAGGCACCTTTGGAGCCAAAGATCTCCTGCAGCTTCCCCTGCTCAAGGGCTGGGGCTGCAGAGCCTTGTCCTGCTCCTCCTGCTCTGTGGGACTTGGGCAGCACTCCCAGAGCACACCTGGGGTGGCAGCCGGGTTTGTGGGCAAGTGTAGTCGTGGTTTGATGCACCAATAAAGGTGGTGGTATCAGAATCCTGGAATCTCTGAGGCTGGCACAGCCCTCCCAGCCCCTGGAGCCCACCCTGTGCCCGATGACCACCTTGGCAAAGCCCTCCCAGCCCCTGGAGCCCACCCTGTGCCCGATGCCCACCCTGTCCCCCAGCCCAGAGCACTCAGTGCCACGGCCAGTCCTGCCTTGGGCACCTCCAGGGCTGGGCACTCCAACCCTCCCTGGGCAGCCCCTGCCAGGGCCTGCCCACCCTTTCCAGGCAGAAATTCCTGCTGATGCAGGGCCGGGAGTTGCACTTTGATGATCCTTCTGGGTCAGGAGTTCTGCAGGACTCAGGAGCACTTGCAGCTCTTGCCCCTGGGCTGAGCTCCCTCCCTGTTGCCCAGAAGGTCCAGCAGGGTCTGTGCAGCTCCTCTGGGAATCCCTCAGGGATCTCATGGCCAGGCCCTGTTCCTCCATGTGTCCCTTTGGGCAGCTGTAACACTGCTCAGGGAAATTCAGAGACTGCCAGTGCTTCTCCCAGTTAAGGTCAGTGCTTCTCCCAGTTCCTGGTTAAGGCCAGTGCTTCTCCCAGTTAAGACCAGTACTTCTCCCATTTCCTGGCTGAGGCCATGCCACTGTCCCAGTGAACACCAGCCCTTGGAAAGCCTGGCAGCAGGAGGAGTTGGTGTGTGGAACTGCTGAGAAACAGGGCCAGGGATCCCTGGAGTATTTTCAGCTCCTTCAGGAGGATGTAGGTGTTTGTTTTTCTGTAAACTGGCAAGTTCGTGTTGGATTTTCCTCAAACACCACAGTGAGCCACTGGTGGAGCTGGGGAGACTCTTCTGTGCTTCCCTGAGCCCCCAGTGCTGTGTGTGCAGGACATGGTGCCGTGGTGTGTTATAAAACAAGCTGAGGGAAGGGCAGCAGCAGCTCCAGGTGACTGTGTGTCTCTGAGGGAGCGGAGTTTATGATTTATTTACAGGGTTTTTAAAGCTTTGCCTGAGTGTTCCTTCCCCATCAGCAGAGCTGAGGCCTGGGGAGCTGAGCTGGGTCGGGGCTTGTGCTGCTCGTCACGCTCGACTGCGGCAACTCGGGGTCAGAAAGGCGGAGAGTGCTGGGTGGGTTGGGCTGGAGGGGACCTGAGAGCTCATCCCATCCCACCCCTGCCAGGGCAGGGACACCTCCCACTGTCCCAGGCTGCTCCAACCTGGCCTGGGACACTCCCAGGGCTGGGGCAGCCACAGCTGCTCTGCCCACCCTCACTGTAAAAAACTTTCTTTTCTCTAATCTAAATCGACTCTTCTTCAGCTTCAAGCCCTTCCCTCTTGTCCAGCACTGACACATTATCCCAGTTCACTGTGTAAATCCTGGTGCTGGTTGAAATTATCTGACCACCCATTCCAGGCAGAAATTCCTGCTGCTGTGCCCCCTGCCCAGGCCCAGCCTCAGGTCGTGCCCTCTGCTCCTGTCCCTGTGCCCTGTCCCTGTGCCCTGTCCCTGTTCCCTCTCTCCTGTCCCTGTGCCCTGTCCCTGTTCCTGTCCCTGTTCCTGTCCCTCTTCCCGGTCCCTGTTCCCTCTGTCCCTGTCCCTGTGCCCTGTCCCTGTTCCCTGTTCCTGTTCCCTCTGCTCCTGTCCCTGCTCCCTGTCCCTGTTCCCGACCCCCTGTCCCGGCTCCCCCTCCTGGCAGGGATTGCAGAGCCAGAAGGTCCCTCCTGCACCTCCTTTTCTCCAGCTGAGCCCCCCCAGCTCCCTCAGCCCCTCCTGCTGCTCCAGCCCCTTCCCAGCTCCAGTCCCTGCCCTGGGCACCTCCAGCCCCTCCAGGTCTGTCCTGAGGGTCCCAAAACCAAACCCAGGATTCAGGGTGGCCTCTCAGCAGTGCTGGATACAGAGGGACAATTTCCTGTGTGGAAACAAAGCAAACCTCAGGTGTGATAAGGAGTGACCTGGGACAAGGGATGGAGGGACAGGACAGGGGAGTGGCTTTAAGCTGAAAGAGAATAAATTGAGATGAGATATTGGGAAGGAATTCCTGGCTGGGAGGGTGGGCAGGGACTGGGATGGATTTCCCAGAGCAGCTGTGGCTGCCCCATCCCTGGGAGTGTCCCAGGCCAGGTTGGAGCATCCTGGGACAGTGGGAGGTGTCCCTGCCCATGGCACGGGTGGCACTGGAGGGGCTTTCAGGTCCCTCCAACCCAAACCATTCTGGGATTCTGTGATAACACTGCAGTGCTGTCCTCAGGATGTTTCAGGTTCTGGGTTAAGAGTAACCTCCTCCTCTGATTCCCTGCAGATTCCTCAGCCTCTGGCCCCACCGTGGTGGAAAACGGCGACCATGGGCTGGCAGATCATCACACAGGTACGTGTTTGTGTCCAGGGACACACTGCTCTGTTTGTTACTGCAGCAGGAAAGCTTCACTGGGGCCAAATGCATCTCTCTTTGGGTCTTTCCTCCCTGGTTTTAATGATCTTCTCAGAGGATTTATGACAAAATAGAGCTTTGTTTTCGTAGAGTTTGAAGCGGCTCCTTTGCACAAGGCCTTGTCCTGCAGGGGTTGTGTTTTCATCCATGGTCAGTGCTGGAAGGCAACAATCAGGGCTCTGACAGTGAGTCCATAACCTCAGAGCTGAGCTCTGCCCTGCCCTGGGACTTCTCCTGTCCCTGGGGCACCAACAGTGGGTTTTGTCCACCTGCAGCTCCTGTGGTGCAGTTTGTGTTCCCTGCCATGACCCTGCTGGGTTGGGCAGCTCCTGCCCCACCCCAGGCTCCCTCCCTAAACTCTCCCACCCTCCTTTGGCTTGTCCCAGAGGCCACCAAGCCCTTCTGGGCCTTTCTCTGTGGCCTTGGGATGGCTTTGCCACAAGAACACGTGACTTGAGGACCAACATGTCAGACTTGTGAGGAACCTGGACAATGATGCTCTTTGCATTCAGCCTGGAGTGCTGAGCGTGGTGCCCCCTCATTCCAGCTGCTGACAGACAAACTCTGCTTCCCTCTGAGTCTTCTTTACTGGGAATTGCAAAATTCCAGTCCCTCTGGTGTTCCTGTGCTGAGGACTCTGACTGAGGCACCTCTTTTCATGGGGATAAAACATCCCAAAGTCAGTTGTCCCCCTGGCATTGGTCAGAACTGTTTCTTTGGTCTCCTTTGTCATGATCTCCTCTTTAGTTTGAGATTGTTTGGGTGTTCCCAGCATTTCATCCCTCCTGAGCCAGAGGTGTGGCCCCAGGGGACAGAAATCAGCAGGAAATAGTGATGAAGGTTTGGGAGACAGGAATTAAAACACCTCTTTGCTGTAATTCTCTTTAGAGTTTGATTTAAAGTGTGAGCCAGTTTTGTGTCCTTTCCAAGGGTGAGAACATGAAAATTGATCTTTGTGCTTAATTTAACCTTGTAAATTCATTCAAAAGGAAATTGTGCATCTTTTATCCTTTAAACTGAGATTAGGAACACTTCTGAACCTTCCTGAGGATATTTCCTCCCTCTTTTTTAATACTTATAACTAAAAGGAGATGGAAATAAAACCAAATTTCTGATACTCCAGGTCTGACAAATTCAATGCCATGATCTGGTAAAGGGACTGGAGTTGGACCAAGGGTTGGACTTGATGATCTTGGAGGTCTTTTCAACCCAATCCATTCTATGATTCTGTGGATGTGGCAGAGTGAGAATCCACCATGTCTTGATCCAACCCTACTGTGATCACCAGCCCAGGGCACTCTGTGCCCTGGGCTGGTGATCACAGTGGGGTTGGATCAAGTCGTGGTTGGATCAAGTCAGGGTGATCACAGTGGGGTTGGACCAAGGGTTGGACTTGCTGATCTCTGAGGTCTTTTCCAACCCAATCCATTCCATGATTCTGTGATCAGGATTCTTTTATTGAACTTGTGACTTGTGTTTAAAAAATCCTTCATTTGCTTCCCTCGTGCTTTGTGGGGGTTTAACTCTTCACACACTCAATGGTGACAACTTTGATCAAAGACACTTTTATGTGTCTGAGGCTTTTTAATTTATTAATCCCCTCCCTCTTTGTGGGGCAGAGTTGGATCTTTTCCCCCTCGTTAGAGTCAGTCTAACAGTGACATCAAAGTGGTGGGAGCAGCTCATCAGAGTCGTGGGCATCACGTTAATGAGGCTTGGCAGGGTGGAGAGGATTGACTGGCACAGCTCCCTCTCAGCTCCTTCCCCTTCCTGCTGGAACTCTGGAGCATCCCTGATCCATCCACAGAGAGAGGGAGACATGCTGAGCTCCTCCTCAGGGTTTGCAGAGCTGGGGGGCCTGAGGAAGGTGGTGCTCAAGCAGAGCAGCTTTTTGTTCCAACACCAGCAGTGAAGGTGCAGAGACAGCTGTGGAGGCAGAGCTGGGTTTGGGTTGGATTGTGGAGCAGCTCCAAGGGGAGGGTGTGGGGAGGCTGGTGGATGGCACAGATGTGGCTCTCTCCTGGCTGCAGCACAGGAAGCTTTGCTGCACAGGTTTTTCACTAATCAAATAAACCAGGGGGTGATGGATGTGGTGACATTACCTACAGGCTGTGAGTGTGTGCAGAGCTTGACACTGGGGAGGACTGGAGTCCTGGGGGCTGGTGCTGCCCCACAGCCATGCCCTGCTCCAGAATGCCCTCAGTGTGGCACCTGGCAGGAGCCCAGCCCTCCTGGAGCTCTGGAAGTGCTGAGGCCCTTTGGCTCTGACAGGGCTGTTCATTCCATCCCTGCAGGGATGTGCCCAGGGCAGGATTTTGGGAGAGGAGATCCTGGCAGTGGCTCTGGAGGGTTCAGTGCTTGGCACTGCTGAGCTTTCTGTGCCCACTGGTGCCTGGCCTGGGGTTTTTTTTTTGGGAATTGCAGAGCTCCATGTGCCTTTGGGTGCTCAGCACTTGCACTGACAGCCTGGCTGCTAATCCAGTTCTTCCTTATAAGGGTAAATGGAGTGGCTGGAGCAGCACTCGGAGCCGAGCTCGGAGCTCAGGGAATCAGGGCTGGATTATAATCCTGGTGGGATGAGGTGCTGAGGGAGGGACCTCACTGCCCTCCTCCACCGTGCTGGGGTCAGGCAGGGCTTAGTGAAGCTCCAACAGCAGCTTTAAACCAAAAAGTACGTGTGTAATTTTTGATTTGCAACTCCTTATTGCAGGATATTTGCCCAGAGTTCAAAAGAATTCTGTGTTTAAAAATAAAACCCAACCAAATTGCTGGCAAGAAACCCATCAAGGATGATCTCAGCCTAATCTGAGGCCTCCTCCCCAGGATGCTGCTCATCCCCTTGCTGGCAGGTGGGAGGCACCAAGGGAAGTGTCCTGGCTGTGTCCCTGCTTCCCTTGGCTGGGCTCCCCTCCAGCCAGTCTGCCTGGAATCTGCTCCAGGACTGGGGCTCAGGGTGCTTTGTTTCAGTGCAGACCCTGCTGTGGAGCAGCACCCTGAGCTCTGTCTCCCCTCTGTGTCCCCAGTGCTGCCCGAGGGGCTCCAGTGGGCACTCCTAAAAGCAGAATTGCTGTCTGTGAAGGGGCTTTGGGCAAATCTCTGCTCTAAGGGAGGTGTTGCTTGTTGAGCAGTGTGTGCTACTGGATGTTCATGTTTACTAACGACTTGCGCTCTCTTGCCCCTCTCCCCATCCCCTTTCCCTCTCCTTCCTCTTCTCCTCTCTTCTATTTTCTCCTCCTAGAAGCCTAGACTGTCTCCTAACTCTGGGGCTGCCACTGACACAAGACCAGTGTCCTTTTCTACCTGCCATTACACTTCTAAACTCTTCAGCATTTTACAGAGCTCTTGCTTTGCCTCCTTGGAAGAAGCCACAGGGTGGCCGTGCTGGCGGCGCTCCATCCTCCTCCTCCTCCTCCTCCCTGTGCTCTGCAGTGCTTGTTGAAACCTTCCTCTCCTTGTGTAAGCACAGCCAGACGTGCCTGCTGTTCTGAACTGCACCACTCTGGGTTGGGTCACAGCCACGGCTCCCTCCTCCCTGTTCCTCATTTCTCTGTGTTCCCATGGCTGCTCCACCCCAGAGGGTGGGGGATCTCGAGCTGTGCCCCCCAGCAGGTGGGTCCCCCACGGCTGCAGCTTCTCCTTCCCTGCTCCCCACACTCCCCCAGCCCTGCAGAGCCCCTGCCTCTGTCCCTGCTGCTTTGGAACCTTTCCATGTTGGGTGTTCCCTGTAATGTTGTTCCCAGATCACAGCACTTCTTAGGCTTGAGAAACAGCTCAGGGAACCCTCATTTCCTGGGGGACAGGTGGGACATCTCAGGTTCCTGAGGGGCAGACTGGGGGGTTCAGGCACTTCCCTTCAGCTGGGAGTGTAGAGGAAAGCAGCCAGTCCCAAACTCCTGCCTTAGGGAGCTGCTTTGCTGTCAGACTCCTTCCCAAAGGCCTTGGAAGGAAGAAAGGGAATTGCTTTGCTTTAACTTCTCACCTCAGGCTTCCTTTGGGGAGTGACAGCCTTGGATGGAATGTCACCTGCCATGAGGAGTAACCTGAGAGGAAAAGAAGGAATAAAATATTGCTGGGAATTCCCATCCACCCCAGAAGGAAGGGCCTGTTTTACCCTAACCCAGAGCTGCACGAGCCCAGCACGTCAGTGAGTCCTGCTGTGCCCACAGTGGGGCAGAGCCCTCCAAACACAGCCAGACCAGCCAGTGTGAGAGGGGAGATCATTCAGAGATGGCACAGTGTGTGCCTGGGCAGAGCCCTCCAAAAACAACCAGACCAGCCAGTGTGAGAGGGGAGATCATTCAGAGATGGCACAGGGTGTGCCTGGGCAGAGCCCTCCAAACACAGCCAGACCAGCCAGTGTGAGAGGGGAGATCATTGAGAGAGACAGCCCAGTGTGTGCCCGGGCCAGACCCAGCCTGGCTCTGTGGGGCTCAGGGAGTGCCCTGGGGGAGGATGGTTGTGTTGGGAAGGGTCCTTTGCCTGCAACACCCAACAGGGAGGATTTATCAATCCAAACCCAGTCTGAGACAGGGCCTGACTCTCCAAACTGCCCCAAACAGGCATAACAAGACCTTCACTTGCCTAAAAATGGTATTTTCTGGTTTTGAAGAGAGTAACTTACCCCTGACTCCCCCTGTACCCTGCTAGTACCCCTCACTGTGTCGTGATACTGCTCTACTCACGATTTATGGGTAGGGCATCTCCCCTTGAGTGGGTACTGCTATTGATGCTCCTGCTAATGCCCCCAGAGGGTTTGCCCTGAGGGTGCCCCTCCCACAGAGACCACCCAGCCTGGGTTTGTTGCAATTGCTGTTTCTCTCACTGTGGGAGCTCCTGCCCAGGGTGGCAGTGCCCGAGCTGTGCCTCACTGTCCTGTTCAGGGGAGTGCAGCAGGACTCGGCTTTCCTGCTCTCGTTTGGTGCCAGTTTATTGCTTTACCCACCACTCGGGGCCTCCTCAGTACCTGTGACACCCTTGTGGAGTGCCATCCCTGTGGTGTGCCATCCCTGTGGTGTGACATCCCTGTGATGTGCCATCCTTGTGGAGTGCCATCCCTGTGGTGT
>JAJPCS010000288.1:87304-103513 GCA_021164005.1 Willisornis vidua nigrigula
CCATCCCAGTGCCATCCCTGTGCCATCCCTGTGCCATCCCTGTGCCAGAGCCACTGCTGGGGCCCCAGGGCTGATGGAGGGAGAGCCCCAGGGCTGGAGGGAGAGTCCCGGGATGGGCACAACGGGATTCACTGAAGGGCAGGTGTTCAGTGCTCTCTCTGGGTCCTGGTGATGTGGAAGCCAAGGGGCAGGAGATGTTGAGTTTCCTGGAATTCTCCTTTGAATTCCCAATCTCTGGCTCTCTGGGTGTGTTTAAGCATAAAAAATAAACACATTTTATTTGGATTTAGTTGCACCAGAATCTTTCTAGGAAGTTGGATCAGAATCTTTCTAGGATCTCTCCTACAACTGTGAACTTCTCTTAGAGCAAACATCCCTCTGGTGGGAGGTGTCTCTGCCCTTGGCAGGGCTTGGAACTGGATGTCCTTGAGGTCCCTTCCAACCCCAGCCATTCCGTGGTTCATTCTGTACCATCCCATCCAGCATCTCTCACATTCTGCCCACAGCCAGTGCCCCTCTCTCTGGTGTCCGTGCCCAGCCTGGTGGTTGGCACTGTCCATATGTGGGATTCCAGCAGGAATTCAGCCCCTTTGCAGGGTGGGGAGGTGGCACAGCCCAGCTGGGGCTGCAGGAGGGAGCAGGAGCTGCTGTGCTGGCCCTGTGGGCACCCTGTGCCACCCTAACCCTAACCCAGCCCTTCGTGTGGGGCCTCAGGGGGAGGCAAAGCTCATTAATTCTTCTGCTTTCCTGGGATTATCTGGGAAGCCCCAGCCAGAGGGTATTTCAGTTCCCAGCTCTGGGCAGGGACACGCAGCCCATCACGTGCCCCAGCCCTGGGCACAGCAGGACCTGCAGCCCCAGGTTAAACTGGAACAATATTTAGGTGTTATCAGAGGTTCTGGTGGGTTTCCATCCCCGTGGAATCCCCCCCTGCTCTCCTGAGAACAAATCTCTGAGCAAACTGCTGTTCCCACTGATTGGTCTGTGCTGGTGGCATTGCCCTGTTTTGTGATGTAAAACAAACCAACCCCCAAAGCCATTTTTCCTCTTGCTCTTCCTCAATCCCTTGATTATTATTAGACTATTGAGAGTCTCTGGGAATCTCTGTCCCCTTTGCCATGAACTCTCTGCCTCCCTGGTTCCTCCAGGTACCCCCAGGCACCAGGTTGTTGCTTTTATACACCAGCAACCTGTTTTTAATTAATTCTTCCCTCTGTGTGTTAACACTGGGATTGCTTTTATTAACTTTTGCTTAATTAGCCAGTTTTGCACCGAATTAAGGGTCATCTTCAGGGATATCTTTTGAGGCACACTCGGAATTTGCTCTCCCAAGCTCCAGTCTTGCATGTTGTTAGTGTGAGTGAAAGGGAAAATACTAAAAGCATAAAAATATATATTGGCAGGAGAGTGGAGACTGTTGTTTTAGGGGATGAAAGGAGGAGTCAGTGTCAGTATTTTTGTGTCTGTCCAGAAGAAACTGGAATCAGTTGGAACCTCTAATGTTGTCCATAGAAAAGCTGAAAAGTTCAGGTCTCCTTAAAATGAAAATAAAGCTCAACAGTCACTGGGCTGGGTGGCAGTTTTGAGCCTCTCACTGAGTTTGTCCAAGCCAAAGCTTTGGGACTGGTGGGTTTGGTCTTTAGTGCAGCTGAGCAGTGTGGTGTGAGCCCACCCCTGATCCCAGAGGTGTGTCAGGACACAGAACTCCTGTTGTTCTGCTTCTTCTATTGGAAGGGTTGGATCAAACCAGTCAAATCTGAGTGCTCTGCTCTCTGGTTTGACCCCAGTCCTGCTCCCTGCCCGGCCCCAGGTGTCACATCATACCTCAGTGCTCTGACTGTGTCCCTTCCTGCTCCCTTCCAGTGTTCCCAGGAGGAATCATGGATGAGAAGTTGTCCTACAAGGAGTTCCTGGAGCGCCACGACTCGTGGGCGGAGGAGCGGGAGCTGCGCTTCGAGTCCCAGCCACTGTTCAGGCCCCTGGAGATGGCTGGTAGGGCTGCCAGGGCAGGGTGCCCACCCTGGGGGGGCCTGTCTGTGCCCTGGGGGGGTCTCTGCTCCCTCCCACCCCCAGGCACTCGTGCCCTGCAGAGCCTGGGCAGCTGGGCTGGGATAAGGGACAAGGGACCCTCGGGCAGGGCACAGACAGCTCTGCCCTGGGTGGGATGTGGGTCTGCTGGAGGGCAGGGAGGGCCCACAGAGGGATCTGCCAGGCTGGGCTGTGGGATCCAACGGTGTGAGGGTCTGCAGAGCCAGGCCTGGGTCCTGCCCTTGGCTCTCAACAACCCCCTGGAACACTCCAGGATTGGGGAAGAGCAGCTGGAAAGCTGGGAAATGACCTGGGGGTGCTGGTGACAGAGGCTGGACATGAGCCAGGTGTGCCCAGGTGGCCAATGGCCCCTGGTTTGTGTCAGCTCTGGTGTGGGCACAGGGCAGTGCCTGTCCCTGTGCTGGCACTGCTGGGGCACCTCCAGTGCTGGGACAGTTCTGGGACTGTGCCCTGGGCTGGTGATCACAGTGGGGTTGGATCAAGGGTTGGACTTGCTGATCTCAGAGGTCTCTTCCAACCCAGTCCATTCTGTGATTCTGTGCCACCCCTGGGTGGTGTCCTGACCTCTCTGTGTCTCCTCAGACCCCTTCAACATGCACAGAGGGGACAACCTGCCGGATTTGTCCTTCCCCACCGACATGAGGAACGTGCCCCTGTTCCCAGGCCACGCTGATGCTTCCAGAGACATCCTGGGTGAGCTCCTCCTGCCCTCCCTCCTCACCATTTCCCCCTCATGCTCAAACTGTGGGAGTTTCTCTGTTCTCTTTTTCTGTGCTGAAATTTATTCTGTCCATAAATTCACAGCTTTTTTCCATGGCTAAACCCCAAAGAGACATGAAGTGTTTCCCAGAGTGGTCTCTGGGGTATGAACTGTTGCATTTTTATATTAATATTGGATTATTAAGTGATTATTAGCAGGAATTCATGGGAAGCAGAAGGCTAAAGGGAAGTAAATTGCCTGTTTAGTGTCCTACACCTTGTTAAAAAGTTCCATATAAATACAGAATTTATGGTATGGAAAGGAGAACAAACAGGTTGGCTACAAACTGGAACTAACCTGGTGAGCAGGAGAGCCCTTTGTCCGAGTTGTGTAGACTTGAAATTCAGGAGGGGGGTCTGTGGGGCTGGTGGTTACCCAAGGCCTTTGTTTCCTCAGCCCCCCGTGGGCCTGTGCTGGTCCCTGAGCAGCCCTTCCTGGGGCCCGGCTGGTCCCCGGCACAGCCTCTGCACCCCTCGGCCTTCGTGGGCCTGGACCCCAGCACACAGTTCCTGCAGGACAGAGCAGGTGAGGGGCTCATGGTTTGCTCCACCCGGGTGGGGTTGGAGGGTTTGCAGCTGGAAAATCTCAGTTTAGGGGTGGTAAAGTTGATACATAAAATGAGTCCAGATTAGAAAGTTTCCTCTCGTTTACAGGACTGTATAGACTCTGTTCTGACTAATTAACACTTCTTTAAATTCCTTTGACTGAGGCTTTTTGTGGTCTGGTGTATAATACTTTGATTTATCAGGCTTTAGATCCAACTCTTTGGGGGAAGGAGTGATATATTAATTAAAACAATCTTTAATATTCTGTCCCCTCAGAGTAAGACAATGTAACAAGTCTCCCCCTGTGCCATTTTATCTGGGCTTTCATTTCATGGTGCAATTTCACTTTGTGTTGGTTCTGTGGGAGGGTCAGAGGTGGTGGGAGCCACCTGTCCATGGGGCTGGTGAGCTCCAGAGACCCTTCAGCCCAAACCATGTTTGGATTCTGTATCAGGAGGTCCCACAATGGTTGAGGTTGGAAGGAGAGTCGTGCAGGTCTCCTTGTCCAGCCCCTGCTCGAGCAGGGCCACCCAGAGCCCCTTGCCCAGGAGAACTGAGGACAGGAACCCTTCTCTGGGTCACTTCTGGCTTCTTCTCTTACTTTCTTTTGGGTCTAATAACATCAGGTTTGTCCTGCTGGTTCCACCCCTTCTCTGGTGGGGCCTTTCCCTGGCACTGGGACAGGAGAACAGGATCTCTGGTACCTTTCCTGGAGGGAACTGAACCATCACCTGAGAATGGGCTCCCAAAGCAGAGTCAAGGCCTTCAGCTGGAGAAGTGAAAGCACTTGCAGGGGCAGGGCTGGACTGTGCTTGTTTTCCACAGGTCCTGAAGAATATTGGATGGGAGCTCAGCAGGACATGAAGGGACCAGATGCCTCTTTCTTTGTTGAGCCACCAGGTAAGGACAGTTTTGGGGTGATGTGCAGGAGCTGTGGGGGTTTTCTGAGCACCAGAAACAGCCTCTCTCCTTGTCTGCTGGGCAGAGCCAAGGGGGAGCTGCCCAAGGAAAACAATCCTTCTGCTTCTCTGGTCAATTTAGGGTGGAAATGCACTTTTGAGAAGTTGGGAATGGCTTCAAAGTGAAAGGGAGTGGGGACAGGTGGGATATTGGGAAGGAATTCCTGGCTGGGAGGGTGGGCAGGGACTGGGATGGATTTCCCAGAGCAGCTGTGGCTGCCCCATCCCTGGGAGTGTCCAAGGCCAGGTTGGAGCACCCTGGGACAGTGGGAGGTGTCCCTGCCCATGGCAGGGGTGGCACTGGAGGGACTTTAATGTCCTTTCCAACCCAAGCCATTCTGGGATTAAGTTTCTGGTCCCAGCTAAAGCTCTGCAGCTGCACTGGGACATTATTCCATGGTGATGTGTGTGCATTGCAAAACTGGATCCCCAGTGGGATTTCTGCTGCTGCTTTTGGTGAAGAAGCTGAGAAGGGAACAGTTCGCTCTGGTGCTGGTGGTGCTGGAGCTCTGGTGGCTCCCCCTGGGGCTTGGCGGGCTCTGGGGGCTCTGTCACAGCACTGCTCCCTGTCCTGCTGCCCTCAGCATTCCCTCAGCATTGCCTCCCATTGCCTCTCATCCCTCCCATTCCCTCCCATTCCCTCAGCATTCCCTCCCATTCCCTTCCCATTCCCTTCCCATTCCCTTCCCATTCCCTCCCATCCCCTCCCATCCCTCCCATTCCCTGGGGGTTTTCCCGGTATTGCCCAGAGGGATTTCCCAGAAGGGACAATAAGAGGTGATGGTGTTTCCTCTGCCCTGGGGAGGCTGCAGGGGCAGCTGAGCCCCCCCCTGACACCTCTGGGGTGGGGGCACTTCCCTCCCACAGGGCAGGACCCTGTTTGGGGGCCGTTCCCAGGTGCCTCACCCCCCCTGGTTGTGTTTGGCAGTGCCCCCCTCTGCGCCAGAGGCCATCAGGACGAGTCTGCCCGAGAGCCCCCCGGCCGTGGCACGTGGCACTGTCCCTGTGGCTGGCACAGCATCCCCTGGCACAGCATCCCCTGGCACAGCATCCCCAGCAGAGCCTGCAGCTGCCCAGGCACCACCAGGTGAGCTCTCCAGCCCCAGGGCTGCTGCTGCCCCATTGGGGTCACCCTTTTGCCCCATTGGGGTCACCCTTGGTAGGGTCAGGGGGTGTGTTAATGATGGTCAGGAGAGCTCGGGCACAGCAGCATCACAAGGCTTGGTCCCAAGGCTTGGTCCCAAGGCTTCATCAGAAGGTTTGATCACAAGGCTTACAGGAGTTTATTTTGAGTTTATTTAAGAGTTTATTTTCAATTACACCTTCACTTTTTATGTACTCTTATATCCAATGTGTCATGGCACTGTTGGTTGGTCAGTTCACCCAACAGACATCCTACAAGGTATCCACATTCTCCAGGTGGTTCTCTGCTCATTAAGGGTGCCTTCATTAATTACCTCAGACATCAGGGGATCCACAGACACACTGTGACCCTCCCCACTGCCTCTCAAGAGCCCCTGTGGTGCTGGAGGGACAGGGAGCTGCCTCTTCTGGGGGGAAAGCAGGGAAGGATTGACAGACCCCACTGGGGCCAAAGGTTGGGGGTCCCTGCAGGGGTTGGACAGAGGCAGCAGCTTTGCCAAGTCAGCTCCTGGTGCCAGGACAGCTCCTGGTGCCTGCCCAGGAACCAGGGAATGAGCCTTTACTGTCTCCACATTTTACAAAGGTGTGTCAAGAACGTGGTTCCAACCTGGAATCCTGGAATGGGTTGGGTTGGAAAAGCCCTCCAGGATCGAGCCCACCTGTTCCCCCAGCACTGCCAAGGCCACCACTGACCATGTCCCAGGCCCCACAAGCCTGACCTGTGTAGAAATACCTTCAAACCTGTCTGGTTTAAAGGCTCTCTTAAAAATAAAGGGTTTAAAGGTATTTATGTAGAGAATCAGACTGGTGGGACCAGTTGTTGTCCAGTTTCCTAATGCTGTATTCCACTAATTCCCATAATCCACCAGGGATTTATTGTATTTATTTATGTTATTTGTTTTATTTATGGTCTTGTTGATCTGTCAAATCACAGTCCTGTGATTTTCTTTTGGAGAAGATCATGATGTCACTTGAAAAAACCCCAACAAAGGCAGACCCAAAGGAGGGCTGGGAATGAGGGATCTTGGGTTGCTTCACTGAAATACTCATTTTATCTCAATGGATCCTTCAGTACCACTTCAAAAGGGATTTTTTTGCCTTTTGCTTGTCTATTTCTGACTTCAGTTTAAGGATCTTATTTAGATTTAATACATTTCCATTGGCTGGGGAGGATATTTTTAGATGTGACTCAAAAAATCCGTAGCAGTTTTATTTTTGTAGCATCTGCTCTGCAGCAGGTGGGAGATGTTCAGGTGCTGGTGCTGCAGGACAGGGGGGATGGCAGAGCTCAGGGCTGTGCAGGTTGGGAGCTGGAGGGGAAATCCAGGGCTCCTGGCCCTGAGAATTTGTACAAAGTTCCCTCTAGACAAGAGATGTTAAACATAAACTGACTGAAAACCTCCTTTAAGGGGATTTGAGGAAAACAGCAGCTTAAATTGCAGAGGTTTGATTGTGCTGTGAGTGTTGGTTTGGAATTACCAGCTCAGTGTTTTAGGGGGTATTATGTGGGAAATGAAGGAGGCCAATTTGGTCATGAGGGAATGGAGGGATTTGGGGATTCACAGGAAGACTTTTGTGTCAGGAGTGCCTTAAACTGCAGCCCCAAACCCACCACTGACAGCACAGCCCGTGGGCAAAGGGGGGTCTCTGTGGCTCTGGGTGTGCCAGGAGTTGCTGCTCCTGGAATTCCCAGCTGGGCTCAGGTTCTGGGGTGTCCCAAGAGCTGCTCCTGGAATTCCCAGCTGGGCTCAGGCTCTGGGGTGTCCCAGGAGCTGCTCCTGGAATTCCCAGCTGGGCTCAGCCTCTGGGGTGTCCCAGGGGTTGCTGTGGGAATTCCCAGCTGGGCTCAGGCCCTGGGGTGTCCCAGGAGTTGCTGTGGGAATTCCCAGCTGGGCTCAGGCCCTGGGGTGTCCCAGGAGTTGCTGTTGGAATTCCCAGCTGGGCCCACAAAGGTGACTCCACATTTTCTGTGTCCTGCTACAGAGGGAAGAACAGGCTGCCCAGAGCAGCTGTGGCTGCCCCAGCCCTGGGAGTGTCCAGGGCCAGGTTGGAGCACCCTGGGACAGTGGGAGGTGTCCCTGCCCATGGCAGGGGTGGCACTGGGTGGGCTTTGAGGTCCCTTCCAACCCATTCTGTGATTCTGTGATTCTCTGCAACCCCTGGCTGTGATTCCCATCTGTTCTGGAATGTGCTCCTGGCACTGGATGCAGCAGCTCTGGCCCTCTGCCAGCTCCTTGGCATCAGAGGGGTTGTAAACAAACCCAGGCCATGGCTGGCTGCTCCATGCCAGGGGCAGATGGATGTGCTGCCAGGGGCAGGGGTACAAACAGGGCCATGGGGCTGAGCAGGGGCAGCACTGGGAGCTGCAGGAGCACCAGGACAGGAGGGCACTGGGATCAGTGGGCTGGGGGTGCTGGGGGGCACGAGGAGGCACAAAGGCATGACCCACAGGGCAGGTGTGGCCAGCTGTGCCCCCACTGATGCTGTGCCCCCACTGATGCTGTGCCCCCACTGATGCCATGCCCTGTGTTCTGTGGCAGGTGCAGTCTCCGAGGCCGTGCCCGTTCCTGTGGAGAAACCTGGCTCTGTCCCTGCAGGAGACCCCAGCCCTGCCCAGGCTCTGGCACCTGCCCTGGCACCTGCAGGAGCAGCTGCCAACCCCTTCCAGGCCGTGGATGTTGGGGGTTCTCCTGCCCCTGAAGCCAAGTCTCCCAAAGCTGTCAACGACACAACCAGCCTGGGGACAGACCTGACCTTCACCCCCCCAGCAGGGCTGGGATCCCACCAGGCCACGGATTTGGGCTTTGCTCCAGCAGAAGGTGTGGAGTCCCACCAGGCCACGGATTTGGGCTTTGCTCCAGCAGAAGGTTTGGGATCCCACCAGGACATGGATTTGGGATTTGCTCCAGCAGAAGGTGTGGAGTCCCACCATGCCATGGATTTGGGTTTTGCTCCAGCAGAAGGTTTGGGATCCCACCAGGCCATGGATTTGGGATTTGCCCCAGCAGCAGATGCAGAACCTCACTATGCCTTGGATTTGGGATTTGCCCCAGCAGAAGGTGTAGAGTCCCACCATGCCATGGATTTGGGCTTTGCCCCAGCAGCAGATAACAAACCTCCCCATGGTGTGGGTTTGGGCTTTGCCCCAGCAGCAGAAGCAGAGTTTGCCCCAGCAGCAGATGATAAACCTCCCCATGGTGTGGATTTGGGCTTTGCCCCAGCAGCAGAAGTCAACCACCACCATGCCATGGATTTGGGCTTTGCCCCAGCAGCAGATAAGGAATCTGACCACATTATGGGCTCTGAGTTTGCCCCAGCAGCAGAAGTCAACCACCACCATGCCATGGATTCTGGGTTTGCTCCTGCAGCAGAGCCCAAGCCCCTTCCCACCATGGATTCTCCAGCAGCTGAGCCTGGCCCTGCAGGTGACCCCAAAACTGCTGTGCCTGAGGAGCTGGTGACATCTGGGTCTGCCCTTAAGCAAGACAAGTCTCCCTTGGACCAGTCTCCTGCAGGTGAGTCTGTGCCAGTCCCAGAGCCACGGGATGGTAATTGGGTGGGAAAAGCCCCCTGAGATCAGCGAGTTCAGCGCTTGGTTTGCTCTGCACAGAATGCCCCGAGGGGTCTCAGTGCTGCTCTCAGGGGCACGGGAGGTGCCTCAGGGGGGTTTGGTTCACTTTGGAAATGTAAACCTGGGATTTCTGATGTGGTTTAGTTTGCACTGGCCACTCCCAGCACTGTGTGTGGGGTTCAGGTGTTGGCTCCCCCTGTTAGTGCCTGTTTTGGTGTCACCACCATCCTCTGCCTGTTTTGGTGTCACCACCACCCTCAGCTCTGTGTGGGGTTCAGGACAGTCCCACAGACGTGTTGGCTCCTCTGTTTGTGCCTGTTTTGGTGTCACCACCACCCTCAGCTCTGTGGAGTTCAAGGCAGCCCCAGAGACGTGTTGGTTCCTCCTGTTAGTGCTTATTTTGGTGTCACCACCACCCTCAGCTCTGTGGAGTTCAAGGCAGCCCCAGAGACGTGTTGGTTCCTCCTGTTAGTACCTGTTTTGGTGTCACCACCACCCTCAGCTCCACTGACACCTCCAGAGTCCTGTAGGACACAGTTTGCTCACACAGGTCCTTGAGAACAGTTCCTGAGGAGTCTGAGGTGGGGCCTTTCCTTGGGCTGGTTGAGGGGACAGTTTTGGTTTCCCATGCTGGGGGTGGCAGGTTTGTTGTGCTGCTTGGACCTCCCCAGGGGTGGAATTCCCCATCCCACCATCCTTTGGGAGGGAAAATTGCCTCCAAAATTATATTTATTTTATATTTATATTCCTGAAATGCACCAGCCAGTCCTGGGCAGAGGCAGCACCTGTGGATGGATTGCAGAGGTCAGAGCAAGGGGTTTTCTCTCTTACTTTCTAATATCTTTAGTTTATTGATAAGAATAAATTTCAAGAGAGAAGTTTTAACAAAAAAAACCCTCCTAGAATGTAGTGACTGAGAGGCCCAGGTGGGTGAGTGACAGAGAAAACAGAAGGCAGTACAGGAAGGAAGAAAGAGCCTAAAAATTGGATTCTCACTGTTTTGGAAGTGGAGAAAAACTTGTTTCTTGTGGGAAAGAAGAATTAAATGAGGAAGTGATTTTTATCTTGTTTAATCCAATCTAAATTTAAAATATGACTTTTTAATTCTTCACAGAAGCAACAGCAAAGGTGGAACAAGAATGCAAAGTCCCTGAAGTTCGTGGGGATCACTTAGAGAACGGCACAGACACCAAACCCCCTCCCAGCCCCTGCAAGGAGCAAACCAACCACCTTCCCCAGGCAGCAGGTGGGAGTTGCAAACCCAGGGGAAACTGGGCCCTCAGCTCCCTCTGCCCCACCACAGGCAAAAGAAAAAGCAGCAAAAGTTGAATTTCAAGCAGGTTTTAGTGTGTGCTGACACAGGGCTGTTCCAATCCATGGTCACATCTGAAATTCCCTCCCTGGAGCTTGACTGTTTTTCCCCTCCATGGTTGTTGTCCCACTGTCTGGCAGAGTTTTCCTTTCTGTGTAAAATGTAGGCAGGGTTAATTAGAGGGAGCACTGTTCTGGTAATTATGGCTTAGCAGTGGAAATTGGGTGTAATTCCCCGTGGCCAGGGCTGGTGGGGTGTGTGCAGGGTGGGTTGCAAGGTGGAGCTGCATTCAGGATGCTCAGCAGCAGCCAGAGAGTCCAGAGGGGTGATGGAGTTCATTCTGCTCCGAGTCCAGGGTGTTGGGACAGTCTGAGTTGGGGTGAGTACAGAGAGGGAAAGGACCAAACACTCCCCCTGTGCCTGTGCCTGGAACAGTCTCTGTGCTTCTTTTACCTCCCCTTTGGCATGTCTGCAGAACACCAGATTGCTGCTTGAAACCAGGCTGGGAGGAGATGACTCCTGGTGGAAACCATGTCTGAGAAACCTCCTTGCTGTTACACCCAAAAGAGCCCTGTCCTTCCCAGGGGCTGCTTGGCAGCTGCACCTCCCTGAGTGCCCAGCCCTGACCCTCCTGTCCCCTTCTCCATCTTGCAGCTCCAGCAGAAGCACAAGAAGCTGTTGCACTGGACAGTAAGGACCTTGCACAGAAATCTGGCCCTGCTGTGACTGTTGAGGCACCAAAGGAGCAACCTGAGCACAACCACGTCCAACATGAGGAGCCTCAGCCAGGACAGGCCCTGCCAGAGCCCACAGGTAGGACAGGAATGGCAATCCCATTTTCCAGGGACATTCTCTCCTCCCTGAACTGCTCTCCTTTCCCTCCTGGCTGTGGGGCCACCTGAGCAAGCAGGACTCTCTCTGGGGTGGGTTTCTGAATTGCTGGTGTTGGCCTTGCCCTTCCCTCTGGTCCTGCCCTCTGGAAGCCTCTTCTCCACCCCCTTTTCCAACTGAACCCCAGGTCTGTGTGCTCCAAGTGCTGTATCACTGGACTGGCTCACAGCTGCTCTGCTGCAGGAGGGAAACCTCACCAGGTTGTTTATTTTGGTGTGGAAAGGACCATTAATCCTTATCTGATATTCCCAGCAAGGACCTCCTTCCAAACTGAGGTGTGTCAGTCCCCAGGGAAGGTGTCACTGTTTTCCTGCCTCTCCAGGAGCTGGGGGGGCCACACTGGTCGTGGAGCTGCATTTGTGGGCCAGGGCTGAGTGACAAATGAGTGATGCTCTCCTAAAATCAGCAGCTTTGGGCTGAGGGAGCCCTGGAGGGCCTCACAGGTGACTTTGGGGTGGAGGTTCTGCCTCCCACTGCTCCCACCCTGGTGCTGGGGGAAACTTGGCTCTCACCCCTCCATCTCTTCCCATCTTCCCACTGAGCTTCTGTTTCCCCAGCCTGGCAGGGGACCAGCTGCAGATATAAAAAGCCTCTCTCTTAATCTTGTCTTACTCAGACAAAGTGGATCCTTCCTTCCTTCATGCATTTTTAAAAAGCTGTGGCATGTCCTTACAGGAACTGGGGCTTTGGTGGGTAAGAGCTGGTGCAGGGCTTGCTTTCAAACAGCCTGAGGATGGTCTGGAGGTGCTGGATCAGGTGTGGGGGCAGAGTGTCCCCAGCCCTGCTGGGTGCGGGGTCAGAGTGTCCCCAGCCCTGCTGGGTGTGGGGTCAGAGTGTCCCCAGTGCTGAGTGTGGGGTCAGAGTGTCCCCAACCCTGCTGAGTGTGGGGTCAGAGTGTCCCCAGCCCTGCTGAGGTGCCCTTGGTGTGGTGCCAGGTCTGGGGGCTCCCCTGTGTGGCTGCACAGCCCGTGGAGGTGGCTGAGGTCCCACAAAGAGTGTATTGATTATATTTCATCCAGCACGTGGTGCCCGTGATGTTTGAGGAGGCTTCTGTGTTCCAGGTGTGCCCACTGCACAGGTCAGGCACGCTGCCCACTGCGGTGCCCGCGGGCTTGGCAGAGCCGAGGCAGCCACAGGGCCTCTCTCAGCTGTGCCACAGGAGCAGCCAGGGGGTGCCCCATGGCAGAAGAGCCCTGACCCCCATGAGCAGCGTGGCTGTGCCACCCCTGGCACGGGTGCCCCATGGCAGAAGAGCCCCAGGGACCCACCAAAGGAGCACAGTGACCTGGACGGGGCACTGGGGAAGAAGAAGAAGAAGAAACCGAAGCAGAGGAGGAACCAAGTGCCCAGAGCCATGGAGGGCTGGGATGGGAACGGAGCTGCCCCCACAGCTGCCAGCAGTGCCCCCCCTGCTGCTGGACTGCAGAACCCAGGGCTGTGCCCCCTGGCACCGGGAGCTGCCCCTCAAAGCAGAGCTTTGGAGATGCCAAAGGAAGCTGAAATAACAACTGGCAGTCGTATCCTGGAAGAGCAAAGTGCCTCCTCAGTGCCAGCACCAGCACTGCAGGCCCAGAACCCCAGAGTGCTGGATGCCAGACCTGGGGGTGGCATGAAAGCAGAGGGAGGGAGGGGGGTGCTGGAATGGACAGGCAAGAGCAAAGAGGGTCCCTTGGAGCAGGCGGGCAAGGCTCAGGTGGGCGAATCTGTCCCAGCAAAGGGACCCCCCAGGCCTCTGGAGAGAGATTTCCTGGATAAAAGTGAGAGGAGGGAGGATGAGGAGTCCAAATGTGCCAACCTGGGCAGTGTGAGCAAGGCAGGAACTCCCTCACAGACCAGACCTTCAGGGCTGCCCCTCTCTGATACAAACAGGAACCCCAAACCCACCTCTCCAGGGCGGGAAACACTCACTGGCACTGCCCATCAGCCTTCCCTGGCACCAACAGCAAAGGAAAACGGGGAGAAGAGCAGAGGGGTTGAGGGGGAGTCCCTCAGACAGGCTGGCACTGAGGACAGACAGGCTGGCACTGAGGACAAACTCCCTGCAGAGCCAAAGGCAGCTGGTGGAGCCCCAGCAGGGCTGGAGGGAGGAGGGCAGAGCCCGGGGGGTGCTGCTGGAGGGCCTGGGGCAGCTCCCCCAGCCCCTGCCCTGCAGCACAGGGAGCCTGGTGGCATTCCCAGTGCTCCCAAAGATGCCAGCCCGGCCAAGGAGCTGGGCACGGCCCTGGCAGCACAGTCCCTGCATCAGAGCAGAGGGAAGGCATTTATTGCTTCAGAGCAGCAGACTGGAAAAGATGCTGGTTTTGCACAGGGCATGGACAGGCCCAGAAAAAGGCGTGGGGAAGGGAAGGGCAAGAGAATGAAAGGCCTCCCTGAGCACGTGGTGCTGCCAGAGGGTGGGAGCAAAGCCCCTGATGGAGGGAGGGTGGAGGAGCCTGGGAAAGAAGCAGCTTATCCCGACAGGGGCCCAGGTTCTGCTGCCAGAGGGCACCCCTGGGGCAGCTCTGCCCAGGCCTGGCCTGCAGACAGGACCCACAAAAGGGGCAGTGATGGGAGCAGTAAAAGGGGGGAAAGGAGTTTTTTCCAGCAGCCTTTCCCTGAGAATAGGGTGGACCCAGGGGGGGTTCCTGAGCTGTCTGATGCACTCAGGGAAGTCAGTGGGAAGGGCAGGGAGGGGGGCTGTGTCCCTGCTGGGGGTCTGCAGGAAGGGACAGCTGAGATGCACAGCCCAGCTGAGGAGGGGCCAGAGAAGCCAAGAGAAAATGTTGGCAAAGGTGAAAAGGCTGAGCTGGGGCCTTTATCCCAACCTTTGCTGCTGCAGAGCAGGAGAGAGGAAGGCAAACACCCTGCCCTGGGGGACAGCACAGGGCAGCCAGAACACGAGGATTTGGGCAGGAAAGGCAGAGGGGCCAGAGGGGCTGCCAGGGGGGCAGAGAAACCCAGGAAGAGGAGCAGTGATGGGAGAAGGAGACAGCCTGAGAGGAGCCCTGTGGGACAGGCAGCTCTCCTGGGGGCTGGGGGGCAGCCAGGCCCAGAGGAGGTGGCTGGAAGCAGGAAGGAAACAACCTTGGATAAAGAGGGCTCTGGTTTGGGAAGAGACAATCCAGCAGAGGTGCTGGGAAGGCCTGAAATCCAGGGTGGCAGTGGAAGTTCCTCTCATCAGCCATGTCTCTCAGGGCATAAAACAGACAGAGCAGAGCCAGGAATGGGCAGTGCTAAAGAAACTTTGCCCATGAATAAAGGAGAGGATGCAGGGAGGGCCCAGCCCCTCCCAGGGCACAGGGCAGGGGGCATGGACAGCACTAAGGGGGGAACTGGAGTTGGGAAAGGCCAAGAGGCTGAGAATAGTCCTGAGCTGGGCCCAGGTAATGTCCCTGCAGTGGGACAGGTTAACCAGAGTCAGCCTGAGAAGAGCAAAGGGGCCCATTCCAGGGGTCCAGAGGTGCTGCTGGAGGACCTGAGTGATCCTGCCAAAGGACAGGCTCCTGCTTTGCCTCTGGAACCACAGGAATCACACACAGGGGACAGAGAGAGGCACAGAAAGCTGGAGCCTGACCCTCAGCAGCAGCTGCCAGTGCTGGGGCAGAGGGCAGGGGCAGGAACAGCCCCTCCTCGTGGCCTGGAGAGAAGGGACACACCTGAAGGTGCCAGTCCTTCCAGCAGGGCTGCAAATCCCAGCCCAGAGCACCCAGGGGTGGCAGATCCCACTGTGGCCACAGCTGCTGAGAGATCTAAAAAGAGGGGCTCTGATGGCAGCAGGAAAGGGGCCAGCAGTGCCCCCAGGCAGCCCCTCCCTCCGGGGGCAGAACCAGGCAGGGCAGAGGGGCTGGGGCTGGGGGACACGGAGCTCGTGGATGAAAACAGAAATATTAAAAACTTCCCCTCTGGCCCTCAAAGGCTTTGGGAGAGTAGAGGAAGTGACTCCAAGTCCTTGGCTCAGAGCACTGGGAAGGTGGGAGATGCCCCCTCTGGCTGCCCAGAGCAGAGAGATGGAGGGGCAGGGCCTGGGGAGCTTCCTCCCCATCCTCCTCCTCCTCCCCCTGGGGCAGTGAGGAGGGAAGGCAGCAAAGAGAAGGAATCTGGGGCTGAGGAGCAGAGCCAGCCCCAGAAATGTGGGCAGCCCACGGAGCTGGGGCAGAGAGAGCCTGGAGAAGGGGAAAGCAAAGCTGGGCAGAGCAGAGGGGCTGGGTGCCAGGGGGGCTGGGGGGCAGGGCAGCCTCTGCCAGGGGCTCCTGCAGCCACGCAGGGGGGGCAGTCAGAGAAGGACACGGGACAGGTGGGTGGGGAAGAAACAAAGCCCAGTGATGGGAAACCCAACACTGCCAAGGCTTCCTTGGAGAGCAAAGCTGCAGAGGGTGGGGGCAAGGGGGGCGAGCAGAGGGCACCCCAGCACCCAGGGGGCAGGGCTGGGGCTGCTGGGGCGGATGGCACAGCTGCCCAGACAACCCAGAGCAGCCCTGGGGATGGCACAAAGGGGCACTCCCAGCCTGCAGACAGGGAGGATGCTCGTGGTGGCAACACCCACCTGGAGGGCACCCTGAGGGTGAAGGGTGAGGGGGAAAAACCTCAGGGCACAGCCAGAGAAAAGGGATCTCAGGAAGCAACCAAAGAAAAAGAAACTCAAGACACAATCAAAGAAAAGGGATCTCAGGAAACAACTAAAGAAAAGGGATCTCGAGATGCAACCAAAGAAAAGGAATCCCAAGACACAACCAAAGAAAAGGAATCTCAGGAGACAGCCAAAGAAAAGGGATGTCAGGAAACAACCAAAGAAAAAGAAACTCAAGACACAACTAAAGAAAAGGAATCTCAAGACACAAATAAAGAAACACAAGACACAATCAAAGAAAAAGAATGTCAAGAAAAAACTAAAGAAAAGGAATCTCAAGACACAACCAAAGAAAAGGAATCTCAAGACACAACCAAAGAAAAGGAATCTCAAGACACAACCAAAGAAAAGGAATCTCAAGACACAACCAAAG
>JAJPCS010000289.1:7441-29132 GCA_021164005.1 Willisornis vidua nigrigula
TCCAAAACATCCCCAGAATTCTCAAGAACAAACTGTCTATATGTTCATCATATAAAAGAAAATGCCTCCCATAAAATATCAGGAGGATAAAACACAGACAAAGGGCAGTTTTTAGCACCACTGTCCACAGAAATCTCACTGCAGACAGCACAAGGCTCCTCATCTGCCAGAATGTGTCTCTGGCCATGGCAGGAGGTGGAACAGGATGAGCTTTTAGGTCCCTTCAACCCAAATCATTCTGGGATGTTGTGATTCAGATCAATTCAGATCATAGTTAGAATCAATATAATCACTAATGAGATGACATTAAGTGACTACTGAAGCCAAGCACTGCATCCCTGAATCTTGCTGATGTTGGAAATCACAGAATGTTGTGCAATTGCCATGATGCTCTAGAGCTCAGCTTGAGAAAGGAGCAGAGATGTTGTTAATGCACTAGAACATTACTATTGTACAACCCATCCCCACTAGAAAAAAAATAAAACAAACAAGTCAAAAATTAGGATATTTGCTTGCAATGCCAAGGGCATTGATTCCATGACACACTTTTCTGCTCCCTCGATCTGTCATCCCTGCAGTGCCAGGGATGCCCTGGCAGAGGACAGTCCCCCACTGCCCCTCACCGAGGTGCAGGAGTGGCAACAGTGGAGAATCCAAGGGCTCAGCCCCTGTGGATGCCACCAAGTCTCACATGCGGGGTCAGGTCACGCCCAAGGGACAAGAACTGCACAGATCAGTGGGGAAATTATCCCTGAAGGAGCAGAGGAAAAGTTGTCATAAGAACACGCCTGGGCTGTGGCTGAAACACAAGTTGTCTGGAGGAGAACAGGGGCTCAAGCTGTTCTTTAACTCTCAGCTCCGAGATCCATTTTGAACTCGGTAATTATACAACACGAGGAGCTGGCAGTTCACATGGAGAACAGATTTAGCTGCTGACAAAACGCTGCTCCTCACAAAGTTCAGCCAGTCAGAACTGCAGCTATTCCCAAGGGCTCAGCTCACAGAGCTCTGGGCATGGGGGAGTCTGGGCAAAGGGGTCCCTGCTCATGGCAGGGGTGGGATGGGGTAGGGGGGCTTCAAGGTCCCTCCCACCCCAACCATCCTGGCATTCTGTTCCTCAGGCCAGAAAAACAAAACAGAGCCACAACAAACTATGTGAAACTTTTCAGTTCTGTCTAACAAAACTAAAACTAGCCAATTTAAATTCTGTGTGGAACAATCAGGGAAATCACACTGCAATCAGGGCTCAACTTACCCTTTATTAGTCTCAGATTAAAATTGAACTAAAGCAAAGGTATCAAAGACAAATATTTTTCCTCTGTTTTGATAAAACTTAGTGACAGCTTCACCTCAAGATGCCTTTTGATATTGGTAACAGTTTCTTCTGATTATTTAGGAGACACTGACTCAGTTTTTGGGAGGCCACACTTCCTGCCCCTCACAGTCACAGAAAGGTTTGAGTTGGAAGGGACCTTAAAACTCCACCAGTGCCACCCCTGCCATGGGCAGGGACACCTCCCATAGTCCAGGTTGCTCCAAGCCCTGTCCAACCTGCCCTTGGACACTTCCAGGGCAATTCCCACAGTTGGCCACAGCACCTACTAATGCTACAACCTCAACCTGTAACAGTGACACCAGTGACAGAAACACCCATGCCAGGCACAAACACGTGCCACATGCAGGTCCCACAACCAGCTCTCATATCTGCTTGCAAGTAGCAATTTTTTTTTTTTTATGAAATAGGATCCAGATAATTTTTCTTAAACTACAAATAAATTATTTTGCAGAATTTCCCTCCTCTCAACTTAAAATGTTCCTTTTGTGCATGTTTTCCACTTGTTTTACTATCCAGACCATTTCTGCATAGAAACAGCTTTCAACTCTACAATCACTGCTGGTGTTTCTACAGTTCCATTTGATTATTTGCCAATCCTCTCATGCTGGAAAACATCCTTATATTCACACCATTCAGTGACACTTGCCCTTGATTTCCATTGCTCTGCACACACAACTTTACATTTTTGTGCTTTGTATCAGACATTTGATCTGAAACATTTCATTAGGCTTAAATGAAAGAAAAAAACCACTTAAGTAATTGCTGTTTCCTTCCCCTATGCAGAAGATGACATCCAGCCCAGTCAGGTCATGGGAGCAGATGACACTGTCCAGCAAGTTTCCTGGAAGAGGTGCCTCCAACATGGAGCAGAACTCTGTGTGGGAGGAGCACAAAGAGCTTTCAAGATTTGAAGGCCTGATGGAGTTTGGAGGGGACACATTTTGAATCCATCACACTCTGACATTTGAGGGAGGTTTCTATTTCCCTTTAAGAACAGTGCAGACCCCAGTGAATTATATAATGGAATATGTCTCTCCAATGTAATCAAAGCTGACCTAACAGATTTGTCTTACTGGAGATACAATCTACTGAAAATCTTTAAGGAAATCAGAACTGGATTCGAACAACAAAGAAAAATCACTTCTTAAATATACAGCAGGCCCAGAGAAAGCAATTTCTACCAATTTTAAATACTGCAATTAAAGAAGGGCTTGGATTGGAAAAGCCCTCTAAGATCACCAAGCCCAACCATCCCCCAGCACTGCCAAGGCCACCCCTGCCCCTTGTCCCCAAGTGCCATATCCACAGCTTTTAAATCCCTCCAGGGACCTGTGCAAGGGCTTCCCCAGCTTCTCCACAAAGAAACTTTCCCTGATATCCAACATATTTCCCCCACCCCATTTCTTCTTGCCCTGTCCCTTGTTCCCTGGGAGCAGAGCCCAACCCTCTCCTGGCCAGGTGTGAGAAGGATATTTCGGGATCACTCTTAACTGAGGAACACAATCCTGATTTCTGTGGAGTCAGGAGCAAGAGTAAAATCCAGGAGGGAATGCAGACACTCAGATTCCTTTTGCCAAGCAACTAAGAGGGGAACCTAAATCAGAGGGCAGAGCCACTGCTGGTCTCATGAACATGCACAATAAAGCCAGTCAGATTCCATTTGTTAAAACATGGGATTCAATTAACTGTGCCATCTTTACTGAATAATTTTAATGAATAAATTCACTTCTACATCCCATTGACCCCCTCTCTGGGCAAAACTGACTTTTCTTTTGGCACTAATCATGTTGTTTGGGACCAGGACAGAACAAGGCAGGGTGGATGAGGAGGCAAACAAAGGGGAACCAGGAAGAGGACCTGGAGGTGATGGATCTGCAGGTGACCAAGGCAGCACCTTGCCCGTCAGGAGAGGGTTAAAGCCAAGCTCAGGAGACCAACAGCACCACAGAATAACCCCTGGAGTTCTCAGCTGCTGGTAACCCACGTTCATTCCAACCAGCAGGACGATGATGACGCACTTGGATACTTTTCCCTCATTTGGTTACCTCCCAACATCCCCCTTGGCTATTTAATAAGATATGAGAACTCTTAAGGACAATTTTTTTTATTTAGATAGTTCTATGACTAGTGAAAAATGTTAGAACATTTTTAAAAACGAGGTTTTCCAGTAAGCACCGTCAATTTCCTTAAAATGTTTGCCATGAAACCTTTATCTCGGAGAAAAGCTAAACATAAGGATACAGAGAGGAGATATTCCTGCATCTATTTGAAGAAATCTCATCCATAAAGAAACAAATTGCCATGGTAATTATCACTCTCTGACTTGCAACCGTAGGAATAACCGTACATGGGTTATACATATGGACCCTTCTCATTCCGTTTGCGTTAATTCTCCCTGGAAAGAAATGATCTTTTATGGAGCAGAAGTACTAAATGTGTTCTGGCAGCAGGAAGCTGTGGCTGCTGAGGTGCTGTGCCACAAAGCAAGCCCTGCCTGCAGACTGAAACGCTCCTGCTTGTGCCTCAGGGCAGCATTACCTGAGACTAAAGCCCCAAAGGTTTGGGGAACATTAATTCCATATTCACCAGCCAGCCTGGGAACTCCCTGTGTGTTCTCCAGCACAGCACTGTCAGCAGAGCCACAGGTGAGACCTGCACTAGGGCAGAGATGGTCTGCACAGGCTTCCTCTCAAAACTAACTCCAACCAAACAAGCAGGAGCTGTATTGTTGAGATGATGAATTGTTTAAATATCAAGGCCTTGAGTAGATCTACCATGGGTTGGGTTGTGGGGTTTTAGCCAACTGTGGCAGAGCACCACATAAAACTGAAACTCAAAATTGCATTATAAAGCTAGACATGGATTAATATGTAGGTCTTCCAGTCACTGCAGAGAATCTACCCTGAGAGGCCAGACAGAAAGCACTTGGATCCCTGGTCCACTTAGTCAGTGGGAATAAATCAAATTCTTCTGAACAATCACCAGGTACCTATTGGGAAGAACAACTCTCTGCCCATTCACCTGGTCTTCAAACTCAGCAGGTGAGACCCACAAACTGAGTCCTAACTGGCTGCCCTGTCCCTGGGGATGTCCAAGGCCAGGTTGGACAGGGCTTGGAACAACCTGGGATAGTGGAAGGTGTCCCTGCCCATGGCAGGGGGTGGAAGGAGATGAGCTTTAAGGTCCCTTCCAACCCCAACCACTCTGTGTTTCAGTGTAACTAAATGCTTGTGCTTTTATTCCTTAACTATTTGCTAAATGTTTGTAGGCAGGAGCTGGTTTGATTGCCAAGAAGGACTTTCCTACAATTACTTGAACTGGAGGAGTCAGTCGTGGGCTGGCAGAGCTCTGGGAGGAGCTGGGGGGCTCCAGGACTGATCTCCTCAGAGCAGGATCACAGGGTGGTATATAAGTTCTATACAATAAATTCTGCTGCAGCAACTGAAACAGGAGCTTCTATTAAAAAAAAAAATCACAAAAATAACAATCCCATTTTTAAATTATCCTTTTCTGCTGAGGTGGAGGCAGCCAGGCCATAACTTGCCAGTCCAAGTAGCTCAGGAGCACTTACTTTGACTTAGTGCTCCAACAGTCCCACCACTGCAATACTTTACAACAACCTCATCTCCAAACCCCTGTGCCACAGCCCTGTCTGTGCAGAGAGTGTTTCCTCACTTCTCAGCCCAAAAATTATAGTCCTCAGAAATATTTTTTTAATCTATTTAATTATTTTTGACTCAGATATTTACAGCAAATGCTCTTTGGAAACCTGGACTTGGAATGTCTCGTTAGTCAGATTTTTCACCTTCTGCAGGGAGCAGCAATTGCTACTGTAAAATTATTTAGGAATAATGAGAAAAGACATGGATTTCACTTGCAGCATCAAAAAGGGAGGATTTTTGTCATGACTACTGCAAATAGATCCTGGGTTGGAGAAAAGAGCTGCACCTGCAGCAAGACTGTGGTGGGGAATTTTTTTTTTAATCAGCCCTGACTGCTCTTCACATGCAAGGAATAAAGAAATTGGAGATATCCTACACTGTGCACTCATCCTACCTGTTACTCCTGATACTTGTACATGTGTGAGGAAAACACAAACTTTTTATAGAAGTTTTTGTCTGAGATTTTTGGCCTCAAGTTTACATTAAATAAAAAAATGGCACCACTATTCTATTAATAAATACAATCAAACTCCAAGCCAGAATGCTAATTCTGGCCCTTTGTCCTTCCTAATCTGGTATTTTTCTCCAAAGAGAGCTGCAGGGCTGGGCTGCTCAGAAAGGTCCATTCTCTTAGGTCTGGCATCAAAGATCTAACAAATTTTACCAGCCATGTCCTTTGTACCTTCCCATACCCCAACCATTCCAAGAGCTTCCAATGTGCCTTCCACTGGTGCCACTCTGTGATGAAACAGATCAATTATCATTGTGAGACTTCTAATTGCACTCCAGCACCTGAATCATAAATGTTTGCCCAGTCCTGGGCAGGAGGGAAGCAGGAAAAGGGAGCACAATCCGTTCTCTGTGCCTCGGTGAGCGCCGGGCACGGGCACCGCGTCGGGGGGTGAGCACCAACCCCTGCAGGACACGCAGCACTCTGGCCCCTGTTAATGCTTCAGGAGCTCTGGCTCCCCGTGTTTTGCCATCCTCGAGGCATATTTCATATATTGTTTTTAAAGCTCCTTATGAGCCCGAGGAGCACAACTTGGATCCGATACAGTTTGACAGGTAAAGGGCACCGTGAAGGCTCCGTAAGCGTCGCCGCTACGGGGGGAATGTGCTCAGGATGTGGAACACCCTTTCTGTGCCATGCACATCCATGGCCCCCAAGCACGTTTTTCCAGGCACTCCGTGCTACTGAGCAGGAAAATCATCGTTTTATGATGTGAGGCAAAGCACTGCCTTACCCTTTTCTGTGCTTTCCCCCTTGCTGTCACCTTGTCACTCTGCAGGGCCACTGCAGGAACACCAAAGCAGGGAAGAGGGGGAAGGCAGCACCACAGATTCCCTCTTTGCATGGAAAATAATGCACTTCAAACAAAACCCCTTTGAAAAAAACCCAAACTACTTCATAGCAAATGCAGGAAAACCTACAAACATGGACATTTTAAAGTGTTTGTTTGTTCACTGATCCAGCCAGGATGAAAACTTAATTTTCATCAACGATGGACAAAGTTATGCGTGAAACTTCAGAGTACCTGAACGACAGAGAACCCAGAATGGTTTGGGTTGGAAGGGACCTTAAAGCCCATCTCATCCCACTCCCCCTGCCTTGGGCAGGGACACCTTCCACTACCCCAGGTGCATCTCCTGTTAACCAGGCACCTCTGGCATGTCTGAGCACAGGCACCAACAGGCTCGATGCACTTTTGAAAGAAAACACTTCATCAACTTGTTTTAAAAGTTGCATTTTGAAATATATATAAATAATGGGGTTTGTACTTAACATAACTCTCAAGAAACACTACTATGTTGTTCTCTTCCTGACAAAGCTGTTGGGCTCAGCAGGGTTCCTGCAGTAACAGCCATGGGAAGAAAAGTGCTCTAAAATAGTACGTAATGGATGTCTCTTTTCAGATACATGATGTTAAAAAGGGCATAAAACTATTGCTGCAATAATTTCTATTCCTACAATTCCATCTAAAAGTCTCAGAACTTGCTGCTCAGCCTTTGCAACACTCATGTTTGTGTTCCAGTTTTTCCCCACATATTTGATGACGCCTGTTTTTACCAGCAGAAGGGCCCAACTCCCTCCCAGAGATACTACACAGGGAATTAATTATAGGAAAAGCAGATGAGAGCAGCACTGAAAATAACTCCCAGGTCACATTTATGCCATGTATTAACTTCATGTGATCAAATGCAGTTTGTAGTCAAACTATGCCCAAAAACTCCATCTAACAAGGGGAGGCAGCCCCAGCCACTCCTGCAGAGTCCAGTCAGAGAGTGAGGCTCCAGCTCTCAGCTGAGCCCTGTTCCTCCTGCTGGGACAAACTCCAGCCAGGACACCACCATCTTCTCACCATGTCACCACTACCAAGGTCTCCTTGCATGCCCTGCAGCTCTGGAAATCTCCTGCAAGGAAGATCTGAGAACAACTGACAGAAGATTTACTGAGAATCCCACAGACCCAGTGCCGGAGCCCTTCAGAAGTTGGGCTGGGAAAAGCAGCCAAGGTTGGGCATCATCCAGTGCAAGAGGAGTAAGAGGGTGGGTACCTTTAACCATATAATGGGTTTGGATCAAGATCCCACCAATTAAGAACTTAAAAGAGAAGACACAGTTTTCCAAAGCTGAAGAATTCCACCTTGCATTTTTCCTGGAGGAAACCTCATCCAACTTTAGATTACAATCTCCAAGTCGACTAAGCAGATCCACCTTTTAAAACCAAAACATCCTCCCCACTCCAGCTCTCATTCATCCAAATGTTTCCCAAACTGTGGGATGAATCCCAAAGCAGGAAGATATTGCCTGAGACAGCACCAGTCCTGTTCCCCTGTCCTTCTGATGGCAGAACAGCCTCACTCGCTGTGTTTTACAGCAGTTCATATAAATGACAGATGGAAAGACACTTAATTTACCCCACTCAAACAAGGACCACTTCTCCAGGCCTTCTCAAACAAGGAAGGAGGAACCCAGACCTTGCTGGCAGTTGCGTGGAGCTGACAGGTTGAGACCCATCACAGTCAGATGTTCATCACAGAGCGAGGCATTATCCAAACATCTCAACACACCCAGGAATGGAGCAAAAATAGAGCAGGAGCTGAAGACAGAGCAGGGACTGCCTGCACAGTAATTCTGTTTATTCTTCTAAACAGTAACAGGATAATTAACATATTGAAAAAGGGAACTCACTCACTGGAACAAGTACAGGGGAGACAACAGAGATGCTCCAGGGCTGGATCCCTCTGCTCTGGAGCCAGGCTGGGAGAGCTGGGGAGGGGGGGGGTCACCTGGAGAAGAGAAGGATCCAGGGACACCTGAGAGCTCTTGCCAGGGCCTGAAGGGGCTGCAGGAGAGCTGGAGAGGGACTGAGGATAAGGCCTGGAGGAACAGGACACAAGGAATGGCTTCCCACTGCCAGAGGGCAGGGCTGGATGGGATATTGAGACAGAATTGGTGGCTGGGAGGGTGGGCAGGCCCTGGCACAGGTTGGGCAGAGAAGCTGTGGCTGCCCCTGGATCCCTGGGAGTGTCCAAGGCCAGGTTGGATGGGGCTTGGAGCAACCTGGGCTGCTGGGAGGTGTCCCTGCCCATGGCAGGGGGTGGCACTGGATGGGTTTTAATGTCCCTTCCAACCCAAACCATTCTACAATTCAGTGAAAGAGAAGTGGAACAGAAAATCCCCATCCTCGAAGATCCAAGTCCTTGGACCTCAAGGTAACTCAACAGCCAGAGTCTGGTTAAGGGTCCGCAGTGCCCCACATATCCCTGCCTGCTCCTGCACTAGGGTGGGGCAGTTCTCTCACATCAAACTGAACATCTCAAGGTGAAATCATTCAGGTAGGGCTGCACAGGTTTTGCCTCTGTGCATTTTTGGGGTTTTCTTTTTTTAATGGAGTCTCCCTTAATATTTTGCATTCACTTGTGCCCAAATCCAGAGGCATTCAGAGCTCAGCTCAACACCAAAGCCAGACCAGCTGGGTTTCATAAACATTTACTGCTGATGCTTATGCTGATGAGGATTTTCTACTTCTTCAGCTTTCTTTATCCTAAAAAGTTGATGTTTTACACTTCTTTAAACCAGGATAACATACAAGCTTTTTTTATGATGGATTTTATTTTCCCCCCACACTGCTGTCTGGTGGGAACCTCTAATTTTCCCTTTGGAAATCAGGCTCATCTGGAGGCAAGACAGAGAAATGCCAAATGGTAAACTTAAATACAGATCTGCTTTCCCAAACCCTGAAATTAAGCCATTGTTATTACACCATTCGAGGGACCAAATGACTCCAAACCATAATTTATCGAAGATCAAGTGTAAAATCTGTTTAATAATATCCAATACATCCTCTATCTTGGAGATTATATCCTGCATTTGCAGGGCATTGACTCCATAATCTAACAGGTCTTTTCCATCCCTGACTTCTATTAGCCTATGAATTACAACAAAAGGACCATTAGGCAAACCATAATTGTGGAAACAGCCTCTGACACATGAGACGAACTCCTGCCATGGCAGGGAAAACTAAAATTAAAACACAGACAGACAACTGAAAGGAAAGCTTTCCCTTTATCCAAGTGCTAACTTGCTTGATTAAAATCAGGATAAGAACTCCCTAAGTCACAGAAAAGACACTTTTTCTCCCTGTCTTACTGGGGAAAACGCTTTGTTTTGGCAGCACAGCAAGTGCTTGTTTGTCCCTGCAGAAAGGATGGGACTGGAGGTGTTATTTGGGATATTTTCTTTACCTGCTGCCTCTACCAGACCCAACTTGTACCAGAACCAGTTGTGTTCAAAAGAACTGACATGTCTTGCCTTCCAATAAGCTTTACCAGGGGAAGGATAAAACCAAAGAGCCCCAAAAGCCCAGAAATCCTCCAGCCGAGGCTGTCTGGGAAGGGGCTGGGAAACGCAGCCATCCTCCAGCAGCTCTGGCTGAGACACATTCCTGCAAAGGTCACCGGCTCTGCAAACACCTCAGAGGGAAAGAGGAGTTGGCAAATGAAGTCACACACTTGAATCCACGCGCAGGGAATGCAAACTGCACCAAGCCCAGCAAAGGGGGCAGCAAAAATTCAGCCTTAGCTCCCTGCCCAAGGGCTCGCTGAGGCTCCTGAGCTCATCGTGGCTCCTTGAGCAGGTCAGGTGCTTCTCTGCCCAGTGTCACAGGAGCTGCCAAAGTCAGTGCCAGGCAGAAAGGCTGCAAACATGGAGGTGTTATTGCTCCCAAACCTCTGCTCTCCCCTGGCAGCACTGCCATCCCAGCACCTCAGGCACCACCAGCATGGTCCTGCCACCTTCTTGGGGATGGCAGGGACACAGTGTCTGCTTCAGACAGACCAAACACCCAGGATCACCGTGAGGGGTGTGAACAGCTGAGGGAATTCCAGCCCTGTCCACCAACCATGGAGGCACCACATGCCAGAGTCCCAGTGCTGAGGCCTCAGTGCTCTTGGGACCAGGTGCTGTGCTTTGGCAGGTGTGCAGCTCTCCAGGTGTGCTGAGATTAAATACCACAGGTCGGAGAATGAGCACACCATGGAGCCACGTCCCCTCAGCCCCATCCTGGCAGGATGTCCCCCTGTGCTCAGAGAAGGGGTTAGAGGAGCACGTCGGTGTTTGGGACCAGCAGAGCAACCCCAGCACTGGAGTGAGCCATCCCAAACACCCTCCTGACAAAACCCACAGCTTTCAGCTCTCTAACATTTCTCCAGCTTAATTAAGAAATACTTTTCACATGACCAACTGCTCCTTTTTCCCCATTACTTCTAACATGACTGTTTATGCAAAACACACTCATTAAAGACAGTTCTGCAGCATCATCTCTTCTCGCCGCTATTTGCAAAGAAAGAGCACGGGCTGATCCCTTACCTTTACACATCCTACTGCGTCCAAGATGCCAGGCTGGAGGAGCTGCAAACTGGAGCCAAGCCCATGTGCTGTGCCAGCCTCCTGCACAGCTGTGCCCCCGCACCATGGAGCAGACTTGCCACACATCTGCTCGCCCACTCCCAGCCCTGGGCGGCGCGAGCTGCCAATTGTGCCTCGCTGTGCCAGACCGGGTGGCAGAGAGGTTGGGTTATTATTTATGGAACAGAGTGATATCCAGGAGGGATTAGGAGGACTCTCAAGATCACTTCTGTTTGCGACTCGAGCAGGGCTTGAAAACAGGTCCTTTCAAATGGCAGCGAGGAAAATTATCCATTTCTGCCACAACACGCTCAGAGCCACATTAACACTTGCATTTAAAAATCAGTTTTCCAAGGGGTTTGGGAGTTGGAAGCAAGTGTGCTCCATGAGCTAATAGTGGCCACACCTGAACTGTTTTTCTTATTCAAATCAGATCCTGAGAAATACCCATGGAAAGAGCCTGTTGGCCAAACAGAATCCATGAAAAAGTGACTGGCAAAGCCCACTCAGGTTAAACAGGGAAGTGCCACTGATGGTTGTGACACACTCACTGTCATCACCTGCTGCACTTCTAAGCCACCAGCTCCTGCAAGCAGGCAGGGCCAGGGCAGGAAACAACCCTGCACTAGCAGGAGCAAAGGTAGGAGTTCAACAGAGACAATAATATTGACTCTCTCACAAATACAACCCCCCAGAATGGGCTGCTCAGCATTGCCTTCCCCTGGACTCTGCCAGGCTGCTCCCTCTCACCCCTTCATAGGGCAATTCCAGCTTTAATTTCACAGACCTCTTAAGGTTGGAAAAGTGCTCCCAGCCCACCCCTCTTGAATCCCTCTTTCAAGCAGGACTTTGTCAGACACCACACCAGAAGTTCCAGCACATTCCCATCCCCTGGGCTGACATTCAGTCTAAACCAAGGGATTCCATGGCATGACTTTTCTACACCAAAAGAACCAACCCCTCCTATTTTATTTTCCTGTTTTTCTAAATAAAGTTCATTGTGGTCTTAATCCTAATTAAATATTGGCTTAAACTGTGAGGGATTGGGAATGGACAAATAAAAACAACAGGATTCCTTCCTGGAAGTACACACCAACACAGACACCTGGGAACATTCTTGGGCCTTGTACACCCTCTGATCACCACAGGAAACAAACTTGCTCCAAGTTTCCACAGCACAGATAGTTCTGGGATTACACTTCTAGTGGTTTCTCTCCAGCCCCTGCTTTACTGAACCTGGAGCTTTCTCCCCTAAGATGTCACCAAAGGCAGAGAGCAGATGTTTGGAATTCATTTTAGCACAACCTCATTAGTGTCAGCAACTTCTTCCTGATAACTTTATGCCATTAATTCCTATTTGATTTACAGATCTGCTCAAACTCCAATCCTAAAGCAACGTGTTTTAGGGAACATGCATTTATTCTCATAGCCCTGCTGCTCACTTATAGATGATGGAAGTGTTGTGAACACACGAGACGTATTTGTTTGAGTCAGGAAATGCCATGAAATAAAAATGTAACAGTTCTTTTGGTTCTATAAACTCTGTCTTCAGGAACTAGTACAAAGTGTCATTACCCAATTTTACAGTAAAACAGGAAAAAACATATGATAGCACCTAGTCATTTCATTTCTCAAAATGCTTGATGGCAGCTGTGGGGAAACATGTTCTAAACACGAGAGTCCTAAAACTTCACTAAATAACTGCACAGACAACCCCCTCCAAAATACCTGTTTGCAGGAGCAGCCAATTCTGATTCTGTGGACTCAGCAGATCCTGCTCTTACACTTCTCTGGTTGCCATTTCTTACAACAGGGGAGTAAAGTTGTCAAATATAAGGATCCCAAAGTATTTAGATGGCTCTGAAAGAAAATTACCAACCATGTAATGATGGCACAGCTGCTACAGAACAGACTTTTAGAACCACAGAATCGCAAAATCCCAGAAAGGCTTGGGCTGGAAGGTTAAAGCTCATCTCATTCCACCAGCCCAGGTCACTCCAAGCCCCATCCAGCCTGGCCTTGGACACTTCCTGAGACAGGGCAGCCAAAGCTGCTCTGCAGACTGGCAGGGAGTGAGTTGGGGGTAAAAACAGAGGAAATATTTGGGACAAAAAACGTCAACCTGTGCAAAAACCAGGGACAATCTTAAAGAGAAGACTCAGAAGGAACTTTACAGGATTAGCCTGTCAGTGTTACAGGAGCAACATCTGTACCTTGGAGGTACCAAACACCTGCAGAACCTTCTCTCTGCAGAGAAGCCATTGCAGAGGAGTGTCCCCTGCCTCTGTGCAGCACAGGGAGTCACAGCTGGCACATGGGTGGGCTCTGTGCCAGGGAGCCCTGGGGTGCAGCATCCCTGCCCACCACCTCAGCCATGCTTCCTCCATCACTGCCTGCTGTTCTCTGCCAGACCAAGTACAACCAACCAAGTGAAAACTGTGACTGTGCTTTTGATCTGAGCAGCAAATCCACCCTCTTCAGCAGAGGTTCTGCTCCCCACCCCGTGCCCTGAGCCCATCCCTGGCTCACAGTGACACTCCCTCCCCAGAGCTGGAACATTTCCAGAGGGGCTGACGGCGGCTCTCGCTCCTCCCGCACTGAGCCCCTGCATCTTGGCCTTTTAAGTTTAGCTCCAGAGCTTGTCGCTTCCCTTTAGTTCTCCATGAAGCAGCTGGAGGGTGTCTTGGGTTGAGGTTCATACCTGAACTGCTCTGGAGAGCCGAGCCAGTGCCGCGGGCCCAGCCCTGTCCCCACCCAGCATCACCAGCACCTCGCCCAGGACCGGCAGAGCCATCACCAACCCACCCCCGGAGCAGCTCCCGGGGCCCAAACACAGGCACTTCCCCAGGACTGCAACCCCAGCCATTCCACAGGGTTTGTTGGAGGTTGGGAGCACACAGAAAATACTTCTGGCTGTTTATTTTACACCTGCATTACAGCTACATTTTATTGTCTGCAGTTCCTACTGGGTTGTTGCAGTTTACGGTGCAATTCACATGGTACATTAAAATGACAGAATAATTAAAATTTTGGGTTGATGTCTCTTTGTAGAAAACCAAATTAACCAAAAAAATGAGCTAAGTAATGTTATTTAGTGTTTATTAGCACATGCAGGCCCCTGTGCCTTCAGTAAGACACCCAACAAATATTAAAAGCTGCTTTTTGTGGTGTTTTAGGGCAGATTTCTCCTATTAAAACAATTAAGTCATCACCAAAGCTGAAGTGCTGCAATCCAGAACATCAACTCAGCACACACAGCAACAACCAGAACCTGCCAAAAACCCACCACAGTCACCCCAATGCTGGGATCAGAGGACCCCGAGGGGGTCACACAGGAAAGCAGAGTGTCCACACACAAAACCTCTTCAAACATCTTTTCTCCTAAATAGAAACATTCACCTGAATTAAACTCTTCCACCTCTCAAAAGCAGCTCAATTGTAAGTGACAGAGCTGAGGAGGAAAAGGTGAAGTGACCAAAACACCCAAATCACACTGTGAAAATCCTTTCATCTTAACCAAGGTCCCAGATTTACAAATGAGGTTTGGGTTCTTACAGAAAATTCTACAGATTTGGATAAAAATGAGAAGTTCTCTGAGTAGACACGAGGGTTGTTCAGCGAGATGTGCTGTTTACACTCATCCAAACCCAGATTTCTCCTCAGCCACTCAGCCTGGCACCTTCCACATGGCACAGCAACCCCAAACCTCCTCTCTGGATGGAGAGGGCTGCCTTGCTGCTGCTGGAACAAACCAAACACATTGATATTGCATCTGCAGAAAGCTCCAGTCGTGCAGACCCCCCTCACCTTCAGATCTCACAGATTTCTATTCCAGGCATGTTGCTTTGGAAGGAGAACACAAATCACCTGTTTTGTCAAAACGAGCTCTCCTGGTCATCCTTGCACTCCACAGAAATGCACCAATCCCATTAAAATTCAATAATCCCATTATTTAGCCAGACACATACTTTTAAATAATATAAATTAAAAAAAATGCACAAAGCTTGAGTTTTCTACAGATCCACCCTCGTGCCTCCAAAGGCAACTATTTACTGCTAAAACAGGGGAGCAAAGACAGGAGGAAATCAGGAAAACAGAGAAAGCACACCATATAGGAAATGTCAAATATGTCAAAACATTCATGAATACCAACATCTCCCTCTGCACCGTCCCCAGCTGCAAAGGTTACTTAGGGCTAACGTTTCAGCAAGTGCAGATTATGCAGCTCTGGGTTTACTTATACATGAAAAATCAGCTACAGGTGCATCCAAAGTGCTTTTTGCATGCAGCCAGTCCGGGGATTTCTCTCACTGAAGCAAAGTCAGGAGAGGAAAATCACATAGGACGCAGATTCCCCAGCTCTGCCTACCCCAGACATAAATTCCTCCTGGCTGCTCCCCGTGTTCATGACATATGCAATGAGGATAATTAGGGAAAGGACTAAAAGCAAGTGTTGCCGATTGCAATCCCAAACTAATAAAGCTCCTACACAGGTCTCGTGCCTGCAGTAATTTATCTTCAGAATGGTGGACTCAGAACACGACACGACAGTTCTTGTCCCTAAGTCACTGATGGAGAATTATACTGGAATTATATCAGCCCAGTTTTATGGGACTCAGAGCAGAAAACACTCAGGACAGCATCACTTTGCCCAGGCCCTCAGATAAATGAAGCTGAAATTAAATGTCACAAGCAGAACACAATGGGCTGTGTAAGCAAACACCCAACCTGGATTCACCCCCAGTTTGTCTGCCAAGTTTGGAAATCTTGGCATGTTTGGGAAAACTGTGGCTTGGTGTAAGCTCCTCATCCATCAATACCAGGAGGATAAAGGTGCCCTGCTCCACCTCAACAGTGAGGCCTCCCTGGGAACAAAAGTGTGACTCTCAAACAGAACAAACAGACTCCATCCTTACACATCAGTGCATCAGAGGAGTAAGTCTGTAGAAAATGGTGCAATTGTATGAGCAAAAGAAAAGGTGGGTTCAAATCAGCCCAGTGGGCTAATAACAAAGTACAAAACCTGAAACCTCCGAGGAACAAACCAGGACAGGTCTGGCTGCTCCGTACACGAGCCCAGAAGAACGAGCAGTTAACAAATTCCAGCAGCAGCACAGAGCTAAAATAATTAAGACAACTATTGATCTGGAATATTGCAAGCCTGGAGAAGTGAAATCTTTTAATAAATCCTCCCATTGATACCACTAGTTAAAAATTATTCCTTCAGCTCTATATTCTGCATTGAGCTTCCACTCCAAGCATTTTTCTGAATGTCTCTATACAGTGCTTAGTGCTCCTTCCCTGCTTTCTTGCTTTCCTCCCTTCCCAGAGCCTGCAGAGCAGGGAGAGCAGCAGACCCAGGGAAGACAGAGCACTCAGCAGCCCTCCCCTCTCCAGCCTGCCCTTAAAACAAGAGCCCCCCACCCCTAGCCCCAGGGAGCGTTCCCTCCTGTGTCCCCTGCCCAAGCCCACCTCGATGCCCATGCCCAGGCAGACAGGGCGCCTCCAGCTGCTCCTCCGTGCAGGGCTCCTCTGCCCGGTCACCCACCGAGCCACGGACGGGGCATGAGCCCCATACGGGGGACTGAGGAATGGGGGAAACCTGCGGGAACGAGGAGATGGCCGAGGGGGAAAGGCCGAGGGAGGTGGGAAATGGCTGCCTGAGGAGGATAAATCCACCTCTCCACAGGTGCAGAGGGTTAACCTGTTAGAAAAGTTACTGCAGAGGACGCTGAGGAAAGTGGCTGCAGCTGATTAATGGGGACAATTGGGAACAGGTGTGGGGATATTTGGGCGGGGGGTGGCGAGTTGTTAAATCCTTTCTATAAACGGGAGGGGGTGACATTTCAAAAACCTTCTATAGCATAGACGTTGACACTCCTGTATCTACTTCTCTACACATATTTAGGGAATATCTATATTCCATATATATTATCTACGTTACAGTCACAGCTACTCCAGCCCTGTGTGCGTGGCAATCCCAAACTCAATACCCTGCTCAGCATGAATTAGGCAGCGCCTAACTGTGCCCCGGCCCCGCTTGCTGCCCCCGCACCCGCCTGCCAAGAGGTCGACTTCTACTTCTTCTTACAACCCTTTATTTTAAGAATTTTTCGCCTAATCGAGGCGCAAAGCCCCTTTCCCCGGCGGACCGGGGGCTCGGGGGTTGCCGGCACCGGGGGCGCAGCAAACGGGGCTGCCGGGGCGGCGGCGGGGGCTGCAGAGCCGCGGATCGCAGCCCACCCGGATCCCGGGAATGGGGATGCAGCACCGGGATGCTCCGCACCCGTAACTCTGTGTCCGTGAGGGCTTTTGCGGCTCGGGCACCGCGGGACGCGCGGCAAGAGGGCGCGTTAGAACCGATTTCGGTTCTGGTGTCCCCCCAGCCTTCCGCGGGCAGTGTTGCGTCTCGCTGAGGCAAGACCTGAAGTTCTGTCCATGCCCAGCCGAAACACAGAGTTTTGATTCCTCCTTCTCCACGCGTGGGACCCTGCGAGCGCATCCCGGTCCTGCGCCGAGCGCCGGGACCCCGCGGGGCTCTTGGAGCGGGGTCGGTCCCGCCGGGTCTACGAATCCCCCCTGTCCTGCCCCAAAACTTCCCGGGACCCCCGAGGAGGATGCCCCCGGTACCCCGCGCCCCGCTTTGCTCCGCGCTGCCCGTCCTGCCCCCACGAGCCCCTCCGCAGCCGCAGCGGCAAATTTAGGAATTAAATCCCATAATTTAGAGGTGTTGTCCGGAGGAATTCACCCCCCCATGAAGGGATGTGCCTGAACAAACGCCGGTGCGGGAGGAGGGAGAGAGGGATGGGTGTCGCAGGATGCGGAGTCTGGATGCGGTGAGGACCGACCGCGGAAAAACCTGGGAAAGGACCAACCTCCGAGCCGCGGGTTTTCCTCCTCTTCCTCCCGCGGCGCCGGCGGCACAGAACGGGAGCGGCCCGTCCATCGCCGCTCCGGGATCGCCGCACGGGCAGAGGCTTTTGTCCCCTGGGTGCGGCGGGGGCTGCGGGGCAGCTTCGCACTTCGGCAGAAAGGAGACGAAATTCGATTCGTTTATATGTTTTATTGTTGTAAACATTAAAATTGTCTTTCTCAAAGAAAGAGTTCTCGGGAGAAAAAATAATAATAATTATAATCCGCGTTTCTAACTGTCTTACACCATATTAAAAAAAGGCAGCGACTTTTCCGTGTGCCAAACCGGAGTATACAAAGAAAAATACTACAGAATATGGCAATATTAAAAATATTACTCGAACATAAAATAATATATTAACCGACAATTTTTAGACATAAAAAAACCCGGAACAAAACAAACCAAAAATTCAAAGTGCTCAGTAATTTCCAGGGAGTTATGTATAGTATAAGCACTCTGGAAACAGTCAAAAGCTGCTGCATGCAAGATCTGTTTAGCTTTAGACAACAAAATAATCAAGATATAAACTTCTTCTTTAATCAACATCAACAGTACATACAACACTTACAAACAAGGGGTGTCGGGCGGTGTTTACAAACACTATGTGTCTCTTTGGGGGGAATTTCGGGGGGGTGACACTTGTGCCCACCTATTTTACAATTGAGAAAATGTTTGAAGCTTAGATAACTACCAGTCTTTATAAAAGCTACCAGACTACATAGTGTCTGAAATACTATTTATAGAATATAGACATTACTGAAATAGCAAGTGCCTATAACATTGTCACCCTGGAATCGTCATGCTTCCCTGGTATGGACAGATTGGGTTTTCTTTTCTCTATTCTCCTCTTTTTTTAATTATTTTTTTCCCAAACATGTTTAGCTTTTTTTTTTTTAGAGTTGTTTTCTGTATTTCTTCATAAATAGGCACAGAATAATTTCTTTAAAAGCCAAACTGCATCAGATAAATTTACAAGCCTTCGCCTTCATTAATGCCACGCCATCCACACAACGTTTGGGGGTTGGGTATATTACAGCTTTCCTTTACAGCAGAAAACTTTAGTCTTTAGGAGGGTGAGACTTGTGGGTCACCTCAACACTCGGTTTGTCACCGTGGGAGTCTGAGCTGTGCACCCGGCGTTGCCAGATTGGTTCATCTTTCAAATCAGAGGTCCTTAATAATAAATTCATTTAGAAGCCGATAATAAAAAGTTTATACCATGGTATTTGTGTAGTCCATGAGCTGCATCCATGATGCCCCAGAGCCAAAATGCCCATCGCGTTCTGCCTGCAGGAGTTTGCAACACTGGGTGGGGTGGGAGCTGGCACCCAGGGGTGCTGCCCTGGGCCCAGACCAGCTCCCCTTCAGGCAGGTGGAGCTTCTCCTCGGGTCAGTGGAAGCGCAGAGGAAGAGTCTTAAAAAGGTAAAGTGTCCAGAAAAAGTTTGTCGATTATTGCTGGTGGTGGCACCAAATCTTCCAGTTTCAGGTAGAAAATGCGCTGCAGCCCCTGCGTGCAAAGCGTGCGGAGTTCGGGGAGCTTCCCCAAGAGTTTGGACAAATAGTTGGGGCGATTCAGCCCCCCATTATTGAAAGTCACATGGTCTTTGAGGCAATTTACAATCTTGTTCTGAAGCTCTTCCACCCTCTTGGGTTCCTTAAGCCCGTGCCTCTCTGCAAAGAGAAGGGTGCGGGATGTTACCGGCCTGACACGAGAAAGGCGGCCGAGGGGAACAGGAGCTGGGGCCGGGTGGGAAGGGGAGACACTGACCTGTCACCATGGCCAGGGCAGCGATGCAAGAGAAGGCAGAGATGTCGATGTTCATGTTTTGCAAGTTGGAGGAAAATTCCACAATGGAATCGATCCACTCCCCAAAGCCACGGACACACTGCAACCGGTGCAGGACCACCCCGTTGCAGAAGATCAGCTTCCCCTCCACGGGGTTGGACCTGGAAGGAAGGGGACAACCCCAAAATGAACTGATGGATGAATGAGAGAGGGAGGAAAATTAGACAGAAAGAGAAAAAGGAGGAAAAGAAAGAGCATGAGAGAAAAAAAAAGACAAAGGATTAAAAAAAAAGAAAGAGGAAAGGAGAAAAGAAAGAGAATGAGCAGAAGGAAAGAAGGGAGGGAGAGAAAGAAGGGAGGAGAGATAAAATAGAGAAGGAGGTGAAAGATAAAAAAGAAAAAGGAAAGAAATTAAAAAAATAAGAAAGGAGATGGGGGAGAAAAGCTAAACAACTAATTACTTGAGGAGCAATAAATGAAGGATTTAAGAGGCACCTAATTACCGAGGAGTTAATAAAATGCAGATCAGTGGACCTTGAAGGGGTCTGATTCCCTGCCCGCCACTCACCTGTACGCCAGCCGCAGCACGAACAGCTCCAGGAAGGCAGACTCGAACAGCAGGTCCTGGTCGGTTTTGGGGAGGTCGGTGAAGCCGGGGATTTTTTCCGCCCACCCTCGGATGATCTCCATGGAGCCGGTCAGGAGATCATAGAACTGCTGGATGTGCTGGGTGTCGTCACCGCTCAGCTGGTAGTCGGGGTTAGCCTGGAACTGGAAATTCATTTTAAAAAGCCCTTAATGAGGTTCTCTAAAGTCTATAACCCGTGAAATTGCCCACCCCGTCCCTGGCCAGGGAGCGGGCTGGGATAACAATTAAACCTCTCTCTGACCGGTGAGGAAATTAGATGTTCCGGGGCAATTAATTCGATTAGGAAACGGCGCTCCGAGGCCGCTGCTCCCCGTGCGCGGGGGGCTCGATCCCGGGGCGGCGCCGGGGCCGGTGGGGCCGAGCTAAGCCCTCGGTACCGGCAGGACTGAGCCGAGCCCCCGGGGCCGCCGGGGCCGGGCCGAGCCCCCGGTGCCGGCAGGGCTGAGCAGGGCCCTCGGTACCGGCGGGACTGAGCCGAGTCCCGGTGCCGGCAGGGCTGAGCAGGGCCCTCGGTACCGGCGGGGCCGAGCAGAGCCGCAGTACCGGCGGGACTGAGCCGAGTCCCGGTGCCAGCGGGGCCGAGCAGCGCTGCGGGTGCGGGTACGGGCGCGGTGCGGTGCCCCGGCGGGGCGGGCAGGGCCGAGCCCGGCGCTCCCCCCGCAGCGGCCGCGGGGCCGGCGGCTCCCCCTCCCCGGGCGGCGGCGGCGGGTCCCTCCGCGAGCTCGGTCCCGCTTACCCGGGAATAGTCCAGGCTGGTCATAGCCGGGTTGGAGTCGACATGGGCTCTCACCAGCGCACTGATCAGACTCACCGGGGGAGAGGGGGGAGAAGGCTCCTGGGGGCTCTTCGGTTTGGACGGCAAGCGGCCCCGCCGGCCTTTTAGGCTGTCTGTGCGCACCACTGCAAGAGAGAGCGGGGTCAGCGCGGGCCGGCCCCGCGGGGAGCGCTCGGCACGGACACACGGACGGACGGACACTCACCCTCCTTGACCATGCCGACGGCCAGGCACTTCTGGAAGCGGCAGTACTGGCAGCGGTTGCGGCGGCGCTTGTCCACCGGGCAGTTCTTGTTGGCCAGACACACGTACTTGGCGTTCTTCTGCACCGTGCGCTGCGGACGGGACGGGACGGGGCGGGACGGGCGGCGTGAGCGGCGGGACGGGGCTGCGGGCCCCGCTCTGCCGCCACCGCCTCCCCAGCTCCTGCCTTTATTTTCTTTTCCCTTCTTTTGCCCTTGATTTTCTTCTCCCTTTTCCCTTTGTATTTTCTTTTCCAATTTTGGCTTTATGCTTTACCCTTTTCCCCTTATTTTGTTTTCCCGGCTTTATTTTTCCTCCTTTCTTTTCTTCTAGCTTTTTAATTTATTTTCCATTTTCCTTTTCCTTTTTTTCTCTTCTTATCTTTATTTTCTTTATCCTTTTTTATCTTTATTTCC
>JAJPCS010000289.1:32521-44601 GCA_021164005.1 Willisornis vidua nigrigula
GGGGCTGGGACCCCCCCTTTGGGGCTGGGACCCCCGGTCTGGGGCTGAACACCCTTTTGGGGGAAAACCCCTCCGTTTGGGGATGACCCCCCTGTCTGGGGGAGAGACCCACCTTTTGGTGCAGAGACACCCCTGTTTGGGAAAAAACCACCAGTCTGGGGCTGGGACCACCAGTCTGGGGCAGAAACCTCTGGTTTGGGGGAGAAACCCCCATGTGGGGCAGAGACTCCCCCTTTTTGGGCAGAGACGCCCGGTCTGGGGCAGAACCCTCTGATTTGGGGCAGAAACCCCGGGCTGGGGGCAGTGCTGTCCCTGCACACACTGAGCTCCCACCGTGAAATGCAGATGGATTTTAATCTGGTTTATTTTAGATAATTGTATTTTTAAATTTTAATTTACTTCCATTTATTTTTGTTCTATTTTTGTACTTTTAAAATTTCTATTTATTTTTCTTCTATTTATTGTATTATTTGTCCTATAGTATTATTTTTAACTTTAATTTTTATTTATTTATCTAATATTAAAGTATTTTAAAACTTTTTCCAATTTTAGTTTATTTCATCGCCTACTTTAATTTTATATTCTTTTAATTTTAATTTACTTTTCTTGTTATTTTTAATTTTATTTCAATTTAAATTTTATTTCATTAAATATGTTTCCTTAATTTTATTGTATTTCATTTACTAAATTTTAATTTATTTTTATTTTTTTTTTCTATAATGTATTTACTTCAATTTCAGTTATTTGTTTATTTTTATTATTCTATACTGCTCTCTTTTACTTAACTCTGCCCCACCAACACCTTCACAGCCTCCCAATTTCCATCATTCCCGCCCCAATCCTGGCTGGGAAAGTGTCAGGGAAAGCCACAAAGCAGAGCTGGGTCAGCAGAATTAAAAGTGCTGCATTTATTAAAAAACCAACAAAACAAACCTGTATAAAACCCAACCAGGAGTCTCAGTTTCTGGGTCCATCCAGCAATGGCTCACGGGGACAAAGAGGTTTTGAAGGGAGACCCTTGCTGGGTTTGGGAAGGGGCTCCAGCCCTGAGTTCTTACCTTCCCATGGGACACTCTTCTGCCTCCAGCCTGGAAAAAAAATGGAGAATTTTTTGGAAGATGGAGGCTCTTCCCAGTGCAGCTGGAGCAGCCACAGGCCCTCCCAGCCCGGGAACAGCACGGCTGCTCCAGGCACCTTTCCCGGGAGTGCAGCACACCAGGAGTAGGAAAAGCTTGAAAAGATACCAAATATCCAACTGGAATAAAACCCAACACACCCAACACGGCGCAGCCTGGAGCTAAAACCCAACACCTTCCACCCAAAGTCCCCCCTGCAGGAAACTCTCCGAAACACTGACATGACAATGTTTGTATGAAATCCCAAATGTTCCTTTCCCAACCCGCTGCTCTCACTGGAGTCACTCATCGGCCTCACTGCACAAACACTGGGGGAACTCAGACCCCGAGACAAACTGCTCCCCCCGAGACACCATTTCCACCCTCCTGTCCTGCTCCTGCAGAGCTCCCCTCGGGATTTATCCAGCAGGATGAGGTGGTGCCGACCAGTAAAGAAACGACCCAACACTGTGAGGTGCCACTGAGGGCAGTTTAGAGCCGTGTTTTCGTGGGTCAAGGTGCTGCCTTGGGTTTGTCTCCATGGGGTCCACCCAAAGGGCACTAGAGGAGCTCAGCCAACTTCCCCGTGTGTCCCCTTGGCTGCAGCATCACCACCACTGTCACTCGTACCCCAACAGCTCGTCCAGGCTGGAGTTCAACACCACAGAAGCAACTTACAGCCCAGGCCCTTATAGGGCTGAGTGATACATCTAATTACCATATCCTTAGAATAGAGTTAATATAAATTTCATTACTCACTTAAAAGTTCTAAAGTTAACAGCATAAACTTGAAGTTGAGTAATTAAGTAATCCTTATATAGACACTTATTAAAGTATTTATACATATTATCTTAAATCTACATCTATCATTTTGCCAATTAAAATTAGGACTTTAATTGCAATTAAGTAATTTAATTGCCAATTGAACAGCAAAATTGCTAAGTGACTAATTTTAATGCCTATTTTAATTACCAATCATGACTGGGGAGGGAGCTAATCAAGCGGTATCAGAGTAATGATGTGAAAAAAAGCAGAGAACAAACATTCCAGACTCCATGCTTTTAAAAAAGAACTCCAAATTAAATAACTGCAAACACAATTCCAGACATGTGGGGAAATGCTGGATTTGGGTATTTGAATGCAGGAGCACAAAGAACATGTTTAATTACAGAGAACTGTCTGTCTTCCCCCAAAGTGCTGGTGATGGAGTGTTCAATGTCTGTTGGCTCTGCATTGGTCCCTCTGGAAGTGGAGAGCTGGGAACAGCCCCTCACTCACAGGATGAGCTCCTGGAGGAAAGCAACACCCAAAGCCACAGAGTTGGAGAATTTAAGATGGAAAACACAAGGAAACAGGGCACATGGATAGGCCAGAGGGAACCACAAGCACTTCTGTCCTTAGATGGCCTGTATGGGAGGACCATTCCCAAGCAAGCTCCCAAAAGTGCAAGTCCGTCTCCTGGCAGGATCCCATCACCACAAGTGAGGTTTCCCAGCCCACAGCTCTCACAGAATCAGGCCCTGCCACCAACCCCACGGACCCTACTCTGGAACCCACCCGTGCATGGGACTGTGTCAGGCACTGCTCTTTCCAATAAAAACCCAAAACCATGTCAGTCCAGGCTGTGAGCACACCAAACTCCAAAGGAAAGTTAGTGCTTTTGAGGATTAAGAAGCACAGGACTGGATGGGTGGTTGCTGTGGTTGTGCCTCTGTTAATAGGAAGACTGTAACGGGATCACCATGGGGAAGTTTCCATTGTGCAGCCCCAAGGGCAGCACATGGGGTGCACCACCAGCACTCAGGGGGCACCATCAGCCTGGCAGCCAGCCCAGAGGGCAGGAGCCAGCACGGCTGGGCAGGGTCAGTGCTGTGCCCAGCACCCCTGGTCAGTGCAGCACGTCATCAGCTCCCTCAAACACACCTCCAGCGTGGTGTGCCCAGCTGCCCTGGGCTCAGGGTATTGCAGGGTCTGGCCATGTACAAAGCACTAATTTGTTCTTCACATGGGCAGCCCCAGTGCCAGCTCCTGGGTCACACGGGCTCCCATGGTGGTGGCACAGGTCGCTCCTTCCCTCCTGCCAGCCCAGCAGGTCTGTGTTTGCAGGGTACATACAAAGGGGGTCCTACAGCAGCAGCGCAGCTTCTGCATCCAGCCCTTCCCTACATGGACACGCTTTCACTACCTTCTCTACTCACATCCCCTGTCTGACTTGCCAAGTGTTTCAGGATGGAGTTTTGGGAGAGGAAAGCCTTGTTTCTTCTTCAACAGGTCACAAGTTTCAGACTTACAGCAAGGTACCAGTTATCAGAAGACACAATGTACCAGCGGCTGATGCCATTTGCATCAGGAATCCTCTCTGCAGGCAAGGGCCAGCTCTCCTGCCTGGGGCCCAGAGGGGCAAGAAGGCAGTGCCAGGCCCTCTGAACAGCCACAATCCATCCTCACATGGACACATTTACGCTGATATCATCACTGATCAATCCAAGATGAGAGGTATCGCCCCAGTGAGAGCCTTCCAGAGGGCATAAGGGCTAAAGCCAATTTTGTCCATTTTCACATGAGGTGCAAAGTTCTCAAGCAGAGAACAAGGCTGGCTGCCCATCAGGCATGAGCCTTGTGCTGACCACTGGGGCAGTGCCTGGCCTCAGCACCATCAGACTTCAGCTGAAGATCAGCATCTTCACAACCACAGCATCAGCCCTGAGCTCATCTCCAGACACACTGTCATCTCCAGCCCTGGAGCACTCAGAGCACATGGCCAGAGTGCATACACACATGTGCCATGAGACCCACCAGGTCTCCCCACGGCAAGTGAGCAGCTGTGCCAGGCTGTGAGGCTGGGTGTCACTGAGAAGCTGGATGTCCATAAGGAGTTGGATGTTGCTGTGAAGTTGGAGCCCCGATGGGGAGTCAGAGCCATCAGAGCCATCAGGGTGCTGGAGTCTCATTGCCAGTCCCGAGTGTGAATGGACCATCTCACAAGCACGCTGTTTTCCACCTTAGATTTCCCTAAAACTTCCAATGGAGCATCATTTTCCCTTCTTTCCTGCTCTCGGTCGTGCAGGTGTATCAGACAATGTGAGTAATGTTGATTCCCACTCAGATCCTCATTAACACGTGACTGTTCCATGGAAGCCCACGAAGCCGTGTTGTCCCCTCATCAATGCTGGCCAGCACGTCGGGCCACACGTCAGCACCTGCCTGCTCTGACAGCCACCAGGGCCCCGAAGGCAGCGATGCTCATGGTGCTTGATGTCTGGCTCAGTTGGCCACGTCCTTCGTGCCACAGCCACGAGATCCCTTCAGCGCCCGATGCTGCGGCGGGGAGCGCCGTCCGTGCTCCCGCCGGAGCCGGTGCGTGTTCCCGGGCTGGCTGTGATTGATATCCCCGAGGTGAAAGGCTAAACGGGCCATATGGCTCTCGCTGCAGCCCATCTGCTCCCTGCCCAGCCGCGCCACAGCTGCCGCCAGCAACATCTGCCCGCCCGCATCCAGCTGTGCGGACACCGCTGGCGGAGCCTCGCGCCGCCCCAGCCCGGGCTGCGGGGCCGGGCCCCGGGACCCTCCCGGCGCTGCCCCGGCGGGATCTCCATCCCGATCTCCATCCCCATCCCGCTCAGCGCCGCCCGCCCGCCGCTACCTGCCTCTTCCGCGGGCGCGGAGCGGGGCGGAGCGGCCGGAGCCGGAGCCGGGAGCGCAGCCCGGAGCCGGGGGCCGCCGCGCCCCCTCGCAGCTGCCGCCGCCGCGCGTCAGCGCCCGTCACGGCCCGTCAGCGGCGGCGGTGACGGCAGCGCCGGGGGAGCGGCCCGGGGCCGCCGCGGGGGGGTTCACGGCCCTGGGCTGTCCCGCTCCTACGGGGCTGCCCCGATGCCCTCGGGCTGCCCCGCATCCACCCCCAGCTGTCCCGATCTCCCCCGGGCTGCCCCGATGTCCCCGGGCTGCCCCGATCTCCCCCGGACTGCCCCGATCCCCCCCGAGCTGCCCCGATCCCTTCCAGACTGCCCCGATCCCTTCCAGACTGCCCCGTACTCCCCCTCGAACTCCCCCTCCGCACGGTCCCGCTGCCCGGCCGGGCTGTCCCGCTGCCCCGCTCCGAGTTCCCCTCCGGGCTCCCCCGTTCCCCGTCCCGAACTCCCCTCCACTCCCCCCGTCGCCGCTCAGCGCTCCCGCACGGCCGGGAACTGTGAAACGTTTGATGTGTTTGGGGTGTCTTTAAATTGTTTTTTTATTTGTTTGGTTTGTTTTTTCCCGCCCCCGCCCCCCGCTGTTCCCCTACACGCAGAATGTTTTCATCACGGAGGATTCGCGCCGGGGAAGTCACAGCCCTTGCTCTGGTTCTGGCTCTGGCTCTGGGAGGCTTAGCCCGGAGAAATGGAGGCTCAGGGGGACGCTCTCCCTGTCCCCAACTCCCTGACAGGAGGGGGGAACCAGGTGGGGATCGGGCTCTGTGACCAGGTATAGGTGACAGGACAAGAGGAAACGGCCTCAAGTTGCATGGGGAGAGGTTCATGTTGGATATTCAGGAAAAAATTTTAACGGAAGGGGCTGCCCAGCCCCGGCGCAGCTGCCCAGGCCAGGGGTGGAGTCCCCATCCCTGCAGGGATTTAAAAGACCTGTGGATGTGGCACTTGAGGACATGGTTTAGTGGTGGCCTTGGGAGTGCTGGAGGAATGGTTGGACTTGATGGTCTCAGAGAACTTTTCCAAACCAAACAATTCTGAGATTCCATGATTTTAGGAACATGTTCAGCCCTGCCCAGGGAGCAGCTCCTCGCCTCTGCAGTGAGGAGCAAAAACATCGTCGGGGTTTGATGTCAGTCTCACGTCCTCTGGATGCAACTGATCCCAGAAAACAGCCTATTTTAAGTGCCTTGTGAAGTTTTCTTACATAAAACACATCTCCAGACTCGCCCCCCACGCACACACGCTCGAACACAGGCGTTGGTTGGGCTTTTAACTTGGCAGCATTTTCCTAAAAGGTTTGGAAATGCCAAAAGTAGTAACTACGCTGCAGAGACTGTTGCAGCTTCTCATCTGCTATTCGGCTCTGAATTGCTGCTCTCTGACAAGGATTCCAGCCAGGATGGAATCATGGAAAAACAACCCCAAGACTGTCCCAGGAATGGAACAGGCATCTTTGCTGGGGATGGGATAGGGAAGGGATCAGGATCAGGCAGAAGCCGCCCACCACCACAGGGAAAGACCCACAGAGCTGCACCATTCCCACTTTCCCAGCAGATTATAGGGATATAATTACACCTTTCCCCCCAGAATTCCCATGTACAGACCATGGAGCTGCACATGGATCTCTAGTGGATGAGCACCGTTAGCCACATGGGACACACCAGGATGGGCATCTGGGGCCTGGGTCTGGCTGTGGTGCCTGTGGAGGTGCCCAGGGTCCTCATTAGCCATCCCCTTCTTGTTGGGAATTTTCTCAGGGATTGTCTCAGCTCCAGGCAGTTCTGCCAGCTCTGGAAACCCCCAAAACATGACACTTGAGTGATGTACTTACGCCACAAACACTCTAAAATAGCGTAATTACATGTTGTTCTCCCTGTATTTTGGGAATTAACCAACACAACACAAAGAAATCTGGGTTAATTAACTGCTTTTATTAAGTGAAATGTATTTTGTTGTTTTAAGTGAAATCCTTTCTTGTTTTGGGAGGGTTTGTTTTGAGGATTTTCTCAACATAACTGGGATCCTTCCCCCAGAGAAACCCATTCCCTGGAAGACACTGCCATATTTGAAGTAGGAAAACAAATACCCACAGTGCTGGGAAAAGGGGCAGGATACCAGTGCAGTTCTCTTCTGCAACTGGTCATACTCGGAGGTGTTCACCAACACCCCATCTCCAAATGGACAGCACTGTGTGGAGGTCCCTGGACACACAAGGGAGCTGATGATGAGCTCCAGAAGTGCCCCTTGATCTGCCCAGGGCTGTTGCTGCTTGGAGCTGGAGCCAGGAAAGAAGCTCAATGTAAATCCCAGTGTTTTTCCTCCAAGATGTTTTTCAATACCAGAACCTCAGCATGAGGTCGCTCAGGGCTCGTGTCAGGAGCCCCATCCGTGGGTGCCAAACCCTCCTGTGTGGGAGAGGGTGTTCCTGGGGACCCCACAGCAGCTGCAGCCGTTTGCACAAAGCCTGACAGATGTGAGACAATGCTGCAGGAATGTCTGGTCTGACCGAGTCACCACCAGTCTATTTCTGTCATCCCAACCCAAAACGATTTGAAGTCGTCTCAAACAATTTTCTGTGGGATGGACTTGCTGCCTAACCCTAACCCTGACCCCTCACTCGCTGCCATAGCCAGGTTTGAAGGCGCTGGGGGGTCAGAGCAGGGAGGGGGGAACGGTGCCCATGGCATCCCCAGCACTGCCATCACGTGGGGGGTCTGGCCTGCCCTGCCCTGGTGCTTGAGGGGGCCCCATCCTCCCTCTTCACTCACTTCTTAACAAAATAATTTTCCATTGAGACTGCAAGCCTCGAGGCCTCCCAAAAGTGAGCTATTTTGAGTGTTTTCCACAGCATCTCTGAACACTGTTGTGCTCATGACTAGTGAGTGGGAGATCCGTGTGCGCAGATCCCGCAGAGCTCTGATGGAGTGTGCCAGCCCTGCCGGGCGCCAGCCTCCTCCTCCTCCTCCTCCCTCCAGCGTAGTCTGTGCTGAAATTGTGCCACAAGCACAACCCCCCCAGTCACAGGCTGTCCTGGGCTGTCTCTGGGCGGGTGGGTGGCTGTCCTGCGTCACACGGGGCCTGTTGGAAGCCGCGTCCCCATCCCAGGGATGTGTCCCAGCTGAGGGGCTGTCCCCAGGGATGGACAGTTTCCACCTCTCTGTTCACTCAGAGAGCCCCAGGGACAGCATGGTTTGCTGGCAATTAATTTTGATTAATTTTTTGAGGTGCTGAAGTTGTGTTTCGAATTCATTCTCTGAAATAAGTTTCTGGAAGTGTCCAAGGCCAGGTTGGAGCAACCTGGGATAGTGGGAGGTGTCCCTGCCCATGGCAGGAGCAAAATGAGCTTTAAGGTTTCTTCCAACTGAAACCATTCTGTGATTCTAAGTCTGACTTACAAAGTACAGTTTCCTTTGGGCAAGAGGCTGTTGGAGCTTTTCTTCACTGCTAAAGGTCCCAGTGGTAGTGGATGGACTGCAATAGCTGCTGAGCTGAACCTGTGAGACCCATTCAAGCCTTGTCAAGGTTCAGCAATCAGACTCAATGATGGCTGAGTCAAACCTCTTGGGCATCTTCCAAAGCATGGACAGACTTCAGGTTCTTCCAGATACCTGCCCCGTGGGGCAGAGAGTTGCTGGTACCTCCTTTTAGTGACAAGGTTAGTGGTAGACTTGGTAGGGATGGCTTAATTGTTGGATTCCATGGTCTGAGAGGGCTTTTCCAACCTAAACCATTCTGTGATTCAGTGACAGCCACCAGGAATAGAGTTATCAGCATTGTGTGTTTGTCCAGCCACTTGTATGACAATGTTATCTCCTGGTAAAGGCTCATACCGTGCTGCAGTCTTCAGAAAATAGGGCTAAAATGAAGAGAAAACAGCTCCTGATAGTTATGAATTTGCAAAACTCTCCATGTCTGTGATGGCTGCTGTCATTAGAGGGAAATGGCAAGGAGAACAAACCCATTAATGCAGCTGTTAATTCAAAACAGGACTGTGTGGAGAATGGGGTTTGTAATTATGAGAATAGTTATTAAAATATCATTTTGCTTTTTAAAATGCCTGACTTTAGTACAGGATATGGAGGAGTTATGTTTTAAAAAGTTAATTATTTCCAGTGCTTCAGAAAAGGAGTTCTAAGCTGCAAATGCTTTACCAAAATTGTTCAGACAGTTTTTTAATTATCAGTTTTAATACACTGTCACAGAATATCAGCTGAGCCTGAGTTTTACTTTCTCTCCAGAGTGTGTTTCCCTCTCGTGCAGATCCTGCTCCTTCCCAGGGCTGTCTGGAGCTGCGAGCTGGGCATGGCTGTGGTGGTGGGTCAGGAGCACTCAGATCCCATTTTTGACCTGCCATTTTGGCCTTCTGTGGTCTGGCTGTCCCTCCCACAGCAGCTCTGGAGCTGGTGGCTTTCCCCATTGTCCCCCGTCCTGGTGCAGAGTCCTGGGGCAGTGCTGGGGTCTGGGAGCTCTCCTTTTCTTCCAGCTGGAATTGGGCACAAGCAGAGCACAGACACACACCCAAAGGAACACAAATACGGACTCACCATGTCCAGACAAGGAATAATTATGGAGAAAGAGGCAATTAATGATGCACAATAAATAATATGGTCTTCCTTGAAACATTTGAAGCACAGTAAGGAGTAAACACTGACTTGAGAGGAGTAATATTAAAAAAACCTGCCCAAACTGAAGTTCAGCCTTTGTCACTAAATGGAGGAAAAACTGGTTTTCATTTAGTTTTAACTAAATGGAATCTGGTTGGTTCTTTAATACTGGAAAACTAGATTAAATCTGAGACAAAAATTGAATCCTGTTAATATTACTAGTAAAAAAAAATACATTATTTTTTGGATGAGGGAGCTTTAATAATAAGAGGTGTCATAAAGAGAGAAATCAAAACTGGATTGTATGTTCCACAGATTTTTCAATTTAAAAGCCAACAAAATTAGGCCATATTGATGTGAGAAGCAAGAAATATATTAGTTTTCAGCTCACAACATTCCACTACAAGGTATCATTGGAAAACCAAGACAATTTTTACACCAGTCAGATCCTGAGGAAATGGGCCACACTTCCCAGCAGGCAACCCCCCAGGACTGGCCCCTATTGACACATTGGTAATGAGATGTAAATGTATTTATTGCTGCTGGTTCACAGCCCCACCATGGCTCACTGGGCCCAGGTGGGCGAGTGCTGCCGGCTCAGGGTGGCTACAGACAGTCCCACGTCTGGGGCAGGGAAGACCAGCAAAGGTTTTATTTAATATTTGTAAAGGTATTGAGGTCTCAATATTGAAATGATCCCGTGGGCCAGCCTGGATAGTGAGTGCGTCATCTGGTGCTTATCATGGCAGGTGTTTCAGTTGGGAGGTATATAGAGATGTACATACCTACACACAGATACACTTTCCAAAGCTTTTCCAGGAACAACAGAGAACATTTGTGCCAAGAGGAACTTCCTAATATCTCTACCTTAAAAATGTGATACTTAGCAAGAAAACAAAATAAATATTATTTTTTCAGTGAAGTTTCTTCTTACTGGGGACAGAGTGTGAGCTGCAAATCAGGAATGAGGTTCAGGGAATAAGTCAACACTTTAGGAACTAATTATGAAAATAATAACAGTAATAGTAATGGCAGTAGCAGTCATAACAGTAACAATTATGAAGTAGTAGTGTACTTTCACAGGGCTGGGGTACAATACTTTAATCAGGCATCCTCTAAGTAAGCCTGAAGTGTCCCATTGGACGATCCATCCTAATGAGGATCCACGTGGGGTTCCAAATCAGCTCCTGCCTTGGCTTCCCGAGCAGGTCAGTGAATTAAAGGCCCATGAAAGAGCAGGAGCATTCCCATGCCTGGGCAGCCCTACTGGCAGTGGAATCTGTGTTGTGCTAAAGCCTGTCCTCCTGAGCTTTCCAGAAACCTCCTCTTTGCTTCAAATCCTGAAATGTTAATTTTCACCTCTGATTAAGCTGAAGACCAGTAGAGGCTCCTTTTATTAAGTCAGGCAGAGTCCTACCTGCTTCCCAAGGGCTAAATTTGGCTCAGAAAGCCTTTGTAATATTGTGCAATTAATTTGTCAGTCAAATAATTTCTGCAGGGCCCTGATTTACTTACCTGTTTGCCACCCTAATGAATCTCCCAGCTCAGTCCTTTACTCATGTTTTCTGCCTTTTTATCTTCTTTTTTAACTCTAACTTTCCTAATCTTTTACTATGGGCTGATCTCCAACCTGTATCTTTGGCATGTTTTAGTTCTCACAACAAATCCCAGCCAAACATCTGACTCTCTAGTTCTCCTTCATGAATGGGAACTAAGGAAAGCCTTCCTTGCTTTATTCCTCAATTTCACCACAACAAACAAGGGACTTGAGTCAATAAAAATCAAAGACGTAAAAATCCAGGAGAAAAAGCCGTTTGTATTTGGGAACCTTAAGAAGGTAACTTCATTCCAACTTGGTGGAACCTGTGTGCAGACCTTCCTACAGGTTATTCTCAGCACTGTATTCCCTGACTAGTGGCAGTAGGTAGAAATGTTTCAGAAAATGTGTCAGTGTGACACCTGAGGACACCTTTTTGTGGTGAACATGATGGTGGAGCTGTGCTGACATTTCCACTTGATCTTCAAGGTCTCTTACAACCTTAACAATTCTGTGATTCCAATAAATACAACATTGACAATTTTTGTTGTTTCTCTGCAAATCACAACTCCGTTCTCCTTTTTTTTTTTTGTTCTAATACCTTTATGATTTTAAATGGTTTGGTAAGTGGCATATTTATGTAATATTTATATGGTATTAATTATTTAAGCGTTGTTCTGACACACTGACTCTGATATTCGTCACTTTATGGTTTTCCTGATCTCCAACCAGAATCTTTTTTGAAGGGGAACAGGAATGCTCAGTAAAGGATGAATAATCACACAGAATTCCCCCCCAGCTCCTCCCTCCTGTCACAGGCAATTGCAGAGTGAGAAGGTACCCCCTGAGTCTCCTTGTCTTGTAGAAGTTGGGATTTGGCTTGGAATTCTGCTCTGACAAACAATGAATCTTGGGAACAAGTGCAGTGGTGGGAAGCTGTACCGGGAGGAAACACAGACATGCCTATCTGTCTGTTTGTTATCCCGCTGCGATCCCTGTTCCCGAATCCCGCTGTGATCCCTGTTCCCGAATCCCGCTGTGATCCCTGTTCCCAAATCCCGCTGTCATCCCTGTTCCCGAATCCCGCTGTGATCCCTGTTCCCGAATCCCGCTGTCATCCCTGTTCCCGAATCCCGCT